>JAVTVY010047432.1:0-243849 GCA_036873755.1 Hanleya hanleyi | reverse complement strand
CCTACTATTTAAAGATTATTAATGATTTTGGTAACTACAGGCAAAACAGGCAGCAAACCTGTCACAAACCTTAACAAACCCATCACTGAGAGTTCTATGAACCAGTGTGAATGAATGAACAAACAAGCAAACATATTATACATGTAGCTTTAAGGATTGCATAACAAATGAGACAATGAACATATCATGAACAGGCCATAAATGTAGATCATGGGTGGGAAGGTAAGAGGGATGGGGGTCTGCCAGCTGGTGAAATACGTTATGACTACATGTATCAGACAGACTAATCAGGCTGTTGTTGGTGTTATCATTGGCATAATGCCAAATCTACAGTACTACTAGTTCGTATCCATGTACCAAAACTATTTTTTTGTGTAACACTGGCATCATTCAGAAAAACCCAATTTGATTTCCTGTCAGTCCTGGGGTTATCAATCATCCAAGTTCTGGAATGATCTAACTTGACAATTCCTAATACAGGTCGAATCATTCAGTCCATAATTTCAGAACAACCTGTACAAAAATTGATTGTTCATATCTGATTTTCAAACCCTTGATCTGTGACAAGCCAAATTATTGAGCTGCTTGCCAATCAGTTGGTTTTACCAAGAGCTCACCAACTTCAAACTATGCCTGCGCAATATTAATTCCCGAAGCAAAAACTGCAAATCTGTGGTGGAACGGATGTACCATGGACTCTCTGGCGGGCCCACTGGTCTTTACTTATGATTTTGTATCTTCATTCATCACTTAATGTCCATAATCTGGCAATTAATGTACACAGTTGATACGTATCATGCTGCATCAAACTAATTCTCGCTAAGACCAACAGTACATGTATCTCTATTCTAGATACATACCCCTGGTTCACATGGGAATGAAATGTTTTCATGGAGAAGCAACTACAATTTCAGCAAAGCAACATCCTGTGAATATTGACCAATTAGATCACTTGTTTTATGTGACCATGCCCTGTTATCATGTGACAAAAGATTCGTGTAAACTGTAACTGGGTGGAACGCTGTCTTTGGTTCAAAAAGAAAACTTAAGATTGTGAAGATGCATCATTTATAATCATCTACATACATACATTCTTTACTGCAACTTTAAATGCCATACGGTTCCCATTCTTTTTTAATTCTTTTTTTTTTTCAGACAAGGTAAATTCTCACTGCATGGGGAAACTTCACACACTACAATATAAACTACATGTATCTATTTTTATTCAAGACTAAAATACAATGACTTTCCAGAACCGAACATTTTCATACATGTAGAGTTTCCAAGCTTGGAAATTGAAAATTATTTTTTTTTTTAGATTTTCAAGCACCTTAGAGAAGCCTGCTATAAAAATTGATGAAAATGGGCAATACATGCACATGGGAATGTCCAATAATAGCCACCAGTTCATATGAAATATGGCCAACTTTAGCCTACAAGACAAATAATTACATCTATATATAATGTATCAATGGGATGGAGTAATTCCCTTTATCCCCAAATGCAAACAAGGCCAATTTGTTCAGCAAACAGTTGGCAAGAACAATTAAGCCATTTCACCACAATCTGGTTTGGAAAGAGATCATGATAATTACGCCTGCATACAGACATGAATACATGTAGACTTAGGCTGTATAGTTTAATACATGAACTGGGCTTTAGGCAACTCTGACCAATATCCCACGTGACTGATGACTTCTACAACAATACCCATTTTCTTATATCAAGTCAATTTCTATGTTCTCACTTCGTTTATTCAGCTTGGAAGAAATAATCAGGTTTTGCAATTACTGTTGGTGCAGTGTGACCATATGAATAAAAGGGTTAAGGCTAAAGATGGGAAAAACTCCTTCCATTGGACAAGTAAAATGAAACTTCAAAGACAAAATGAAGTGGTTCTTTCTGGAACATAAAATAATAAATTGAGACACGACAACATCCATGCGAATCAGGGAATCCGTTTCCCATCAGCACTCTTGCAAATAATTCATGACAACAATTTGTATAAAGTGATATCTTTGGATCATGGCGTTAGCCAGAGACCCACCCACCTGTCCATTGGACAGGCAATTTCAAATTTGACAAATTGCTTCAAAATCAAATAGGTAATCCATAATATCTTTGTTATTTCAATGATTTTAAAGGGTGATCAAATTTATTAGAACAGTTTTGGGGTGATTGGATTTCAGAGGGATTACCGTTTCAGAATCTTGGATCCAGTTTCAGGCATCACAAAGCCATGTTTCCCACACACATCAAAATTTCTTGGATTTTCCGACATCAGAATATTGGATTATCCGGATACTTGTATACAAAAATAACAGTTTGCGGGGCTCATGATCATGGTTACTCTAACATTGGTCCAGTCAACATCATCAACCCAAGTTTGTTAGATTAAGGTGGGCTTTGGCGGCCAATTTGCATGTTTTTACTTGTTTTTCTCAGTAGGTTATCTCCCTTCCTTAGGTTAAGAGATTGGGAATTATTTCAAAAGTCTTCCAGCTGGGAATTTTGCACACCGACATTCGTTTGATTTGATAAATTCGAATGTAAGAGAAAGTTAAATAAAATTATATGATTTTTTCATGAATATTCCTCAAAACCAGGGCTATTCCCTATGTTTTTTGTGTTATCAAATGGAGCATGGGTCAGTCCATGAAACAGTGCCTATAGCTGAAAAATGCACACGAACCTATAATTTTTTCTTTGTTTTCCTCATATTATACAATTATGAATGCAACAACACACATTATTAAAAAAGTTAAATACTTTGATTCACCACCAGCCGCGGATATCCTTAACACGATATTATAGACATACTTCAGTAATTGCTCTGTCTGATTAAAACCAGATCTACAAAAACAATTCCCCATCTTTACTTGTCGCTCATGCAGGTCATGTAGATCTGGAATCACCATCCCTGCTCCCATGTTCTGTGTACTGACCAATCACAGAGTTTCTCCACATATGTTTAAAAATGTCAATGTCTGGCCACAAGTGCATGGGGAAGAGAGGCTGACCTCGAGATATTATGAACAGAGACGTGCTCTGGAATTGATCAATATATATCTAAATTCTATTAATGTAAATCGATCATCATGGTTTCTAGACCATGATCTATACCATACACCTGTCTGTCCCTCATTGCAAAGAAATATGGGCCAGATATGTAAGCTTAATCTACTGAGAGCTGTTTTTGGACACAGAAACCGGGGCCTTGGTCTCAGATCTTACATCAGTGACATGTAAGATGGGAGCACTTTTTTTTAGATATGGTTTTAATCAGATTGTTAATTTCTATATCGGGCTATTATCACTCATACTTGTATGCTTCAATCTAAGATCAAGATTATCGGATTTATCTTCAGTATCGATTTAGAGGAACAAAGGCGAAAAGTATTTCAGTCCCCGATTTCATGATTGCATTTTACATACATTGTAGTGCATTCATGTATAACAGTACATCAATCTTCAATTCTTAAACCCAACATGCAAAGTGAATAATTGCCATGTTGTAAACAACAACATTGCATAACAGTGTACATGTTACACCTGTAATCAGTTTTAATATGATTCCACATGTCAAACAGGACCAGGGTGAACCAAACAACTTGTATCTATGCTAACAGATCACCTTGATACATGTACACATCTAATCTTCCTTTCATCATGCCATTCATGGACTCTGAATTATGTCTTTATTAAAGTTGATAAAAGAAATCAATACACATACTTTTACATATGTTGTACAAGCAGTTTGATTGTTGACAAGAGCCTTAAATATTCAACAGGATCAAATAAATCAAAGAGGTGCGAGTAACTCCCAGGAGCATAGTACAAGGTTAGGCCAAAAGTAAAATATAGATTGTTTGAGCGAAGACGAGTGTATTTAATATTGTGTCCCAGGTTTGAGGTAATGCGACCAACCCACTGAAAATGGAAGCGCCCCAAATGGTTTTTTCCGTTTCTTCGTTTTTAAAAAACAAAATCATTTAGAAACTATTCCTATCATTGTTGTCTTCCCATCGGGGTGGTCCTGTGCACCAAAAACACCACCATAAATGAAGACATACATTCTCCATTCAGTAGTTAATGTTGATTTGTACTGGCAAGATATATGCAGAAGGATTGTAACTGTTAAGGAGAGCTGAAGAGTTAACCTCGTTCCCAAAGCCACACACATAAGTTCCTTCTGCAGCTATATGATCATTCTCACGAGCCAGTGTATCAATTGATAGGTTACGATCGATACACTGGCTTGGTTAGTTTCCGATGGCAGTTCTGAATATAAATAGCTGGAGGGGTTTCCGAACCAATCATTAAACGCGCTGAAGCAGCTCATCAGGCCAATCCGCAGCGAGGTTTGAATTTTGACTGGTTTGAATTTCATCGCCGGCCAGACTACCTTTGAAGCTGAAATCGACATCGGGTGTCAAAGCGAAAAGGGCAGGCTTCAGATACCGACATGCATATTGAAAACAACCGCTGGGGATGAAATGTACGAGATTGTGTAATAGGCGCAACGACTTAAGAACTCATCCGAATCACCAAAAAGTTCCAGGTAAACCCTCTGCGAGATTCAGGGATTACCTGGACTCGTGCAGATGCTATATGATATATGGTGGCTATAGTTAATAAAGCATGAAGTCCCCCAGGAACAAGGTCTGCCACAAACGGTAACCTGTTCTGTATCGGTTTGGAAAATTCCATCTTTTCAACCATTAGGTGAAGGAATAGCAGACGACTCAATTTGCAGTGATTCATGTAAATTAAATCTACATTTTCTACCGTACATTTTTCTATCGGATTATCTGTCAATTCAACCAGCTGTCAATGTCATCGTTGATAATTCGTTGGTCCGCCAATACAAAGGACTGCCTCGTGAAAAAAACAAAAACAAAACATGAGCTCATGTGAGGGGCTGCAGCTCATGTGCAATTTCAGCCTGTTGAGATGGACAGCCTTATGAACAGGAGTCCTGTTGAATGTATTAAGAGGAACCTGAAACACTGCTTTGTGATTTGGGAGAGTCGATCTGCACATCATCGGATACAAGCAAGGGGGAAAAAATTGTCAGGGAATTTTAATCGAAAAAGAAATTTTAAAAAAGAATTTGTTTTTTTAAATTGTGACCAACTGACCCAACACATTTCGCCGGCCCTTGCTACTGCAGACAAATTACTTTATAATTTTGGCCTTACATGTGTATGTGAAACAGTTTTGTGATGAGTGTACAATGTCCTAGAAGTTTGACGGTTACAATTCAATCATGCATATCTGACATACTGATACGACACAAAGAAATGAATGTACTGATCTTTGCCACATATTTTTAAATAAAACATAGCATTTACATGAGAAGATGCTGTTCTATGTAAGACGATACTCGCATATTAAACAGGCTAGCATGTCCAAACTAACACACATTCCATTACTAAATCACAACACAATTGTACAAAAAATATGTTTATCAATGACCTGATAACAAAGTGCATTCTGTACATGCACATACTTTCATCCGCAAATATCAACAAAGGCTATTGTGAAATTGGGTTTACATGTACATGAAGAAAACATGAGTACTGAGTTACAAGGGAGAGAGCTAGAGAAGTAAGGTTTAACATCGCGTTCAGCAATATTTCAGCTATATAGCGATGATTTAGGCCTATTTCTTTCATGTATGAAAAATCTGCAAAAGCTGTTATCACCGTCCTGGATTGCTTTTCCGATTTCCAGGTGAGTGATTACAAGCTCTCCTGGATAAAAAGTTGTTAGAGTGATGAAAACGCGAGAGTGATCGCTCTCCTTAAAACTGAGAGACTGCTAATCCCAGACTTGCACAATAATTTAAGTTAATCCTTAGACAATTTGATCTGGTCTGATGGCAACAACAGGTGCATCGACGCATTGCTCCCCGCATGATTTTCAGTTCGTTCTTCTGGTCACTTTCCCATCTCTTCAACATGGGGCATTTGACTATTGATTGGTTGGTTGGTTGTTTGAAATTTAACGTCGCACCTAACCTTATTGGTCACACGGCGACGATGACCCAAACAAACAAACATACCCTAACAAAACTCTAATCCTAACAAAAGCCTAACCAAAACTACAAACAAAAATTAATTTCGAATTTTGAAAATTAGGCTCTACAGACACCGATCACAATGGATCCTCAGAGAGCCCAATCTGTTTGGTACTTTAATCTACCTCCTGTGGCAGACAAACATGGTATGGTAAACCATGCTGCCCTAAGCTGGAGGGCTTTAACTATTGATAATGAAATATGGAACATTATGCTCGCATTTAATATGTTTAATTTTGGAACCTTCAGGTCGAAAATAATCCAATTATCATCGATTAACAATATTTGACGCTAAGCGAAATAGACTGGAAGAACAACCACAGATCATGGAGGGAGCCAAACGGCAATGCACCTGCTGCTGCTGTCAGGTCAGATCTAAATGACTATGGATTAACTTCAATTATAGTGCAAGTCCGGAATTGATGGTGAACCTTGGAGATCCTCCAAAATTAACCATGATAATTTATGGATTCATCCAGTCTTAATAGTGTTATCAGCAATAAATATGCCATAGACGTATCAATTCTACTAGGTCATTTAGTCCCGGCCCATCATTAATGATAATTTCAGACATTCCAACATAAGGAGCGAGTCTGTGGACAGGATGTACATGCATACACATGTACATGTGACTATGAAACCTTACCACGTATAATAGAAGTCAAATGAATGCGAATAGGTTATACAAAGCAAATATGTAGGAATTCTTTCCGTTGGTATTGATCTCGATCATACACCAGTTAACCTGCAGCCAATTCTATTTCCTTCAAATGCCAACATTAGACGGGACAGATCTATACATTCAGACTGATGCAGACAGTCTGGTATAACCCAATATAGAATGGATAATTGTTAGAAAGTCACATTGCGGGAGGGGAGCAGGTCAGACTGAACTTAACCATCAGACATCACAGTCATCAACATGATGGTATCAATCTTCTTACACAAGTCCACTAGCCTTGATATATTGCCCCACCGGCTCTGTTCAAAAGAATTTACAAAGAGAAAAGAAACGATGTTGACCTCGAATCCATTTAAATTTTTAAATGTGGGTTATTGATTGACTGCCCAATGTATCTGATCGCCCCTACCACCATATTATGAGGAATCATCCCTTAATAATTCAATCACAGGAAGTTCACTTTTCAACTGTTATTCGAACAAAGAGAAAAAGTAACATTTCCATTTTTTCAAATTGAAAAAAAGTCATATAATGACAAATGTGACGTTTTTGCTCGACTTCCGGCGATCGAATTATGAGGGGAATTCCCGTAGTCATTCGTTTTTGAGGAGTGTGATCACACTCCCACACCATCACACTCCTAATAAGAGCCCAAGGGGCTTCAATATACGCCCGTATATCTGGAATTACATTGGTTCAAATTTCAAGGTTGTTTAATAGCCTTGATTCCAATTGATCTAGCAATCCAGAGAAAGGTCTACAATTCTTTGCTTATGAGAGGGTAAGGCCATTCTTAAAAATATGTTTGTTGGCTGTAACCCGACCCTACCTCAGGAAGTTGGGTCGGTAGGTAGGTAATTTTTTTTTTTTTTTTTTAGATCAGGTTTTCCTTTTGGGGAGGCTGGAAGAGGTTAGTGTGATTTAGTTCAGATACTAAGCAGGTCATTTGAAATATTCTTTTTGTCTGGCAGCAAAATTATTTCAGTATAGAAAACTAGTTATCTTCAAGGTATAAAGCAAGATATTCTTAAATTCAGGCTTGTGTAACTGTTTTATTTCTTAGAAGACATCGACATCCTTGAACACATTCTTGACAATGACTAGTGACTAGCTGGTCAAAAAAAAAAAAATAATTTACATATACCACTACCAGACAAACTTTTGCTAAAATTGTGACAGGAAAGAAAAAAATCCTCTCAGTGTTATACAGAAGGTTGTTCATTATACCATTTGGAGTTGAGAAAATTACCTCAAATTAATCATTAACATCATTACTGCCCTTCCTCGTCGCAAATTTATGGTGTGCTTTTATTGAATACTTAGGTACTTCCTTTATTCTGATTAGAAATACATCGTAATTTAATTTACTGACAACAATGAGGCAAATACTAAGTTTCTAACCTGTGTCTTTTCGTGGAATTTAGTCCGAGGTGGAATTCTGACAAGCGTATTTGATGCCGACATCGGAACGTCAAAATTAAGCTGACGGCACCATCTAATTTGTCAAGACCGCTGAAGCCACCGACACTATATCCATGGCTTCATCGACATAGAGGGTTATAAAGTTTCCGTTAAACAACAAAGCAGTATAGATTTTCTGCATTTAGGCACACTGAAGTCTTCTCGGATAAAAGCAGAAATCCAAACATCGTTGTTGTTGTAACATCGTCAGTCTCAGAATCTGTCGGTGTACGGACCCATGTGGTGCATGGTGACAGTCCTAAACATGGCTACTTCCCAAGTCGATTCGCGACAGAGCTCTTTATGGCAGGTTTTAATAACCAACCGTTTTGAAATATTTTCCCCATCCTGTGTTGCTGTTGCCTCTCGATGTGTTTATTGTCCTCTCGACTCTCCATCAAACCCAAACACAAAAGGGGGAACTTCCCGCCATAGTTCATAAATCCCTCCTGTGTGTAAGAGCACCTCCTGGTTAGGAGTACATCATTCAGTCAAGCAGAAGCATATCAGATATCAGAGTTCAAAAGAAAAGCGTGGAACCACAACCAATAAAGTCAACTGTCAAACTGTTCAAAAATAAATGAAGATTAACTGTCACAACACAGAGGAAAGTCGTTCATCAACAAGTAAAAATCAAATCTAAAGATTCACAATCAGAGTTTCTATGTACACAGTTCTGTATGTCCAGGCCTATGGTGTGGGACGGTCGGTATTCCGGTCTTGATCCAGGGCATGGAGTAATGTCCTGCACACATCTTTGTGACCTGATTTCCAATGTTCAGCCGGGCAAAGACGTGAACAATAGGCTGCAAATTTGCAACCGGTGCAGGCTTTCAGATGGTTGGGAAAAAGTTCCGAGTCGCGACGTCCGCATGTGAAACACCTTCGCGCCGGACATATACACGTGGTCGACGAAAACTGCATTCCCCTACGGACTGGGCCATGGAGGATATGCCTTCAAAACGTGTGACATAAGCTCACATCGCCGACTACTGGAGAGTGAAATCCTGCTTGCTTTTGCTAGGCGAACGTTTTACATATGTTTACACGAGAGAGGAGATAGGGGAGATAATTCTGACATTGCAAAATAAAATAAAAAGATGACCGGTCGGAAAATCGGCAAAAAAAGTTTCCAGTCGGCGGATTTTTGGACAGTCGGTCGGGTTACGCGCAACAAACTTATTTTTAAGGATGGCCTAACATATATCACATCTTATATTGAATGATAAACGAAAATGAGCTTAACTCTTGGTAACTAGTTGACCTTGAAGCAAGAGCTGAGAGCTCACATATCCCACACTGAAATCGACAATAGTCGAACACAAGAAAATAGTAGTTTTCCTGCAAATGGATTCCTTTCAGATGAGAGAATTTTTCATGAAGGAAGAAGAAAGTGATGAAGTAAACCTTTGTTTTTGAGTTAATAAACAGGTGTGAAGTTCCTTATAAAGGACTTCTCTCCCCGTTAAATTAGTAAATGTATGGTTTTTATTTCACAACAGTTTAACTAAATGAAGCGTTTCAAACATGGGAGACAACTCCACACGACAATACCATAAAAATGCAGGGAAAAGAACTTCGAATATTCACAATATTCCAACACATTTAGTCAGCTAAGCTTGATTCAGTTTTGGGGGACTGCGACCTAGACCTTTGACAAATTGATCTCATATGTATGGCTCCACTTTGCCATGCGAGTAAGGTACACTCAAAGTTTGGTACCAATCCATACCTTGAAACTAGAGCTATCGCATGGACAACAAATGTTAATGGATGAATGGATAGAACGCAACATCGCATTACACGACCTCGTCTTCGACAGGCATATGAAAATGTGACTTTTAATGATTTCTTGATTTTGGGGTCACAGTGACCTTGACCTTTGACCGTGACCTCAAATTTGGTACACAACACATCGTCTTCCCTCAATCTACCAATGCACACAAAAAATCATGATTTTAAATGATTTCCCGATTTTGGGGTCACAGTGACCTTGACCTTTGACCTTGGCCTAAATTTTGGTACATGACAAACCGTCTCCCCTCAATTTCTCAATGGACACAAAAAATCATGATTTTTAACAATTTCACGATTTTGGGGTCACAGTGACCTTGACCTTTGACCTTGACCTACATTTTGGTATGTGACACATTGTGTCCCCCTAATGTATCTACTGACACAAAAAAAAAAATTTACAAGTAAATTTTCTGTTATTAAGCTAAAACTTACCTCACTTCCACTCTTTGCATTTCTTGTCTACATGAAATACCACAGTAAGAATTTAAATGACACAGTTATCTCCCCTGCTAGTCACCTGATAGCATAGCTACCCACAATTCTACTTCCTTCTTGTTCCACTGCGATACATGGTCTGGATGTATCATAGCGGGGAGGATGGGCGGGCATCACTGGAAGTGAGGTAAGTTTTAGCTTAATAACAGAAAATTTACTTGTAATTTTTTTTTGTTATTTGCGCTGAAAACTTACCTCACTTCCACTCTTTGCATAGAGTGCCACCGTAAGGTAGGTGGGCAAACTGATACAATCCGTGGTTAGTGATAAATGCCATACATAGTGACTAGTTCAAAGTAGAAATCATAGATCTTCATAGAAATCATAGATCCATGAAATCATACAACAGTAATAACCTGTATGCCTATGGTACACAGGGAACCTCTGTTGCTACTCTGACTTCAAGGCTGAGATGCAAGATACGCCCCCCCTTTTTTTCGAAAGGGGCCGAGAGAAAAAAATGCACTCACCCGCAAGCAGGGTTACAACTGTACGCCCGGACTTTTGTAGCTATATTGCTGGCCTCGGTCCCCCTGACACCCGCTGTGCGGTCACAAGTGGGCCGATGGAATAGAGGTCGTTACATGCCAACGTCATGTCCCGGAGATAGTAGGAGGCAAATGTCGCGTTTGACCTCCAGTAGCACGCCCTCATAATGTCTGTCACCGATCTGTTGGTCCATAGAGGCCATGATGCCGCTAATGCCCTAATCTCGTGACCCGAAACGTTTACAAGCGCGGCTTGCCTATCAGTAGCCGTGGAGTACGCTAGCCGAATCGTATTTTTGAGCCAACTCGAGATAGTGTTTTTACTTATTTCTTGCTTGGCTTTGGGATCGAAAGGGATAAACAAACGCCTCCTTCCCGCTCTGATCTCCTCTGTACGATTCAGGTAACACGCAAGAGCCCGAACCGGACACATTAACATGCCTGATTCAAGACCGGACGAAAGGAAATCAGATAAGGCTGGAATTGTGAACTCTCGAGATATGGAATCGTAGAGGGCTTGATTCTTGGCCACAAACTCAGGAACCGTTGTGAGAACTACCTTGCTCCAGTTCCTAGAGTGCCTGATGTTCCTTTTATCGAGCGCATGCAGCTCTGACACTCTAGCTGCCGAAGCAAGAGCCAATATGATAAATATTTTAGCTCAATAGCTTCTATTGGCTCGAAAGGTGGCTCTCCTAATTGCCGAAGTACTAAGGCTAAGTCCCACTTAGGTAATTTCGGAACAGCCGACTGACCAGTTATCTTGTATGACTTGATTAGTGCAGATAAATTTGGATCAGTCGAGGGATTAATCCCAGTACCCAGTAGAATAGGTTGAGCAATAGCTGCCCTATAACCTTCTACCGTAGCGGGCACCAGGCCCCTATCCCTGAACAGATACAATAGAAACTCTGCTACTTCAGGGATAGTGGCGCAGGATGGATTGATATCCCTCTCTCCACACCAAAGATCGAAGATTGCCCACTTTGAGTTGTATACAGCGGAAGAGGATGGTCGAATTGATTGTGCCATTCGGCGCCCAACCTCCGCTGAAAATCCCGCCTGAGCGAAGTGCTGCTTGAGCACTTGCACACATGGTAGTGGAACAGTCCTGGCTGGCTGTGGAATATCGACGCTCCGGGCTGGCGCAGTAGATTGTGCCATACCGGAAGCTGTCTTGGTACATCTACCAGAAGATCCAGTAGTTCCGGGAACCACGGCCTTGCTGGCCACCACGGAACAATCAGGTAAACGACACACATGTGTTCGCGGATCTTCTGAAGTACCTTCGCTAGGATAGCTGGAGGAGGGAACGCATATGCTACCATCCTTGACCAGTCCTGCGATAGTGCGTCCACTGCATATGCCGACGGATCCGGGACCGGCGACATGAACAGGGGCAGTAGATTGTTGCGCCGAGTGGCGAACAGATCTATGTGTGGCATCTCCCAGACATGAGCTATTTGTTTTAGTATGTCTGGGTGAAGTTGCCACTCCGTGGGAATTATCTGATTCCGTCGTGAAAGCGAATCCGCTAAGACGTTCAGTACCCCCGGGATGTGCCTGGCCAACACCGATATGTTGTTGTCCCAACACAGACCGAAAAAGATTTCCGCTTGGCTTTGTAATTGCGGAGATCTCGTCCCCCACTGCTTGTTGATATAGGACACGACTGTTGTGTTGTCCGTCGCAACCAGCAGGTTCTTGTCGGTCAATACGCTCACCCACGTGCGGATGGCATGTGTCACTGCCATAAACTCCAACACATTTATATGGTACGAGCGTTCCTCGATTGTCCATAACCCGGATATCGACCTGGACTCGAGGTGGGCTCCCCATCCTTCCATAGATGCGTCCGTGAACAGGTGATGTGACGGACGAAACGGAAGTAGGGACACACCTGGCATAACGTTGAGTGGATCCAGCCACCATTGGAGGCATTGTTTGACTAGCGGTGTTACAGGTATCCACGGATTCAACTGCCTTTCGACCCATTGATGATTGAAGTAAATCATTAAGGGACGAAGCTGCAACCGCCCTCTTGGTGTTACGTCCTGTGTTGACGTCAAGAGGCCGATTATCGCAGCAAAGTGTAAAGCCCTGGCCTGAGATAACTTGAGGAACTGAGGTATCTTCGTCGTTATCTTTAGCCATCGATCTTCTGGGGGTTTGGCGAGAGCTCGTAGCGTATCGTATTCCACCCCCAGAAATTTGCGCCTTTGTGAAGGAATCAGCTCTGATTTCTCTTCGTGTGGGATGTATCCCAGAGAAGTCAACATCCTTAAGACAAACTGGGTGTCTAGGATTAACTGTTCCTTGCAGGCATTCCTTAGCAGGGAGTCGTCGATATAAAAGTGGTACTTTATACCTAGACTGTGCAGGAACTGTGCCACTGGTGTAAACACTCGTGTAAACACCCAAGGGGAAGTGGACAGGCCGAACGGAAGCACTTGAATTTGGAAGCGTCGTTTGCCGACCATGAATCTCAAGTACTTCCTGTCCCCCAGATGTATCGGGATATGCAGGTATGCATCCCTTAAATCCAGAGAAGTCAGCCATTCCCCTTGTCTGAGTACTGTCCGGATAGACCGGAAGGACTCCATGCGGAAGTGTGGCGGTGGAGTGAGGTAGTCCTTGTTGAGGCGCTTTAGGTTTATAACCATGCGCATCTCGGACGTGTCTTTCTTGGGGACCAGAAAGACCGGCGAATAGAACCCGGGTGACGTGTCCCAAACCGGAAGCTCTATTACAGCTGCCTTCTCTATCAGCTTGTCCACAGAGGACTGTATTGCTGATAGATGACCCGTTCGTAATGGTATACGAGACGGAAGGGGATGAGCAGTCAAGGGAGGAAGCGTGTCGAACAATAGGCGATAGCCGTATCTGATCGTTCGAATGACCCACGCTTCCGTCCCGATCCTTATCCAGTTCCTCCAAAACAACTGCAGCCTTCCCCCTACCGGAAGGTCTAGTTGCTGGGGAACTGGAAACGTTATGTCTCGGTGTTCCCGCCATACCGGAAGCCACCCGGTACGGCCCGAGACATCAGGAATCCTTCTTCGACTGCTTAGATTTCCCCTTACCCTGATTCTTATGGCCATAGGTAGATACTCTAGGCTCTAAAGAAGCAGGCGCTTGGCTATGCTGTTGGCCGGAAGCACCCTTATTAGCCTTGGAACTAGGCGGGTTCTTCTTAGCCTTCTTCGCCTTTGGACCCGACCCGGAAGCCATAGGTCTTTTAGACGAAGCACCGGAAGCAACTGACCTGTCATGCTCTATACGATCCATTTCAGGTCGAACTTCGGCAACAGCATCACCAAACAGTAGAGAAGGAGCCGTAGATGTCTCTAGTAGACTCCTCTTTACAGCTTCCGGTGTGTAACTATGCATAAAAGGAATGAAGGCCTTTCTCCTTAAATACACTAGCATAGAAGATAAGTAGGCATTGTGTACCAGTAAATCTTCTACAGCACCGGAAGCAATCTTCTGGTAGTCAAGAACGAGGTTTATACCCTCCTGTAACTGCTCTTGACTGTCCGCGCCCGACAGCGAGAATAAACCATCCTTTATGGCTTTAAGAAACCAGTCAAGGTGATTCGTAATCGCCAGTCCTTGTCGAGCAGTTTCCTCAAGTACTGCGGCCTGTTTGTTCGTGCAAGGAACATCCGGATTACTAGGCACTTTAGTATTGCTAGAGCATAAATACTGAAAGTCGCCGTTCACCTCTGCAGACCGGAAGCTAAACGGTGAGTTATGTACGCCGTAACTTCGTGTGTTTGGCTTCTGTACTGGGAACGGACCAGAAGATCCTGCAGGGCGGAAGCGAGCTTTTGGTCTCAACCTTATAGCACGTTCCTCCTGCGTAGCGGGTTCTGCTAAAGTTCTATGGAATAAATGGCAGATAGAATGAATAGCAGTTGAGGCCGGAAGCGTGGTAGCCGACCTCGTAACCCGGTTTGACTCTCCCGATTCAGTTTCAATATCCCCCGCATGTGGGACCGGAAGCTGCATATCAGGAATTAAGTCATAGATGCCGGAAATAAGTTCATAATATTTCCTAGCATCCGGATCAGTATTGGTAGGTTCATTCAATTCAGATCTACCGTACTGGTCCCTATCCACTTCCATAGCTTCCGGGGCTTCCTGCCAGGAGGGAGTATTGGAAGGGATAGTCCTCGACAAATTAGCTTCCGGTTTCCTAGACTGTTCAGTCAAAACCGGAAGCAGTGGCGTACTACTTCGGAATTGACTGGTCATCATCTCTCTCAATTTCTTCATTTCCTCACGTTGCTGTTCCATACCGCGCAGTATGGCAGCCAATGTGGGATCAGTCACTTGAGAGTGGACCGGACGCAAGGCCTGACGAGGTGTGTTCACACTCAAGGACCTTCCAGCTGGACGTGAGCACGGCCACTGTAAAGGTCGGTGAACTGGCATACGAGGTCGTAAACTGGAAGCACGTATAGGAGGACGCATCATACGTAATAATCCCGGTCCTGTACCACGAACACCCCCGGAAGCAGATATCTGACCTAAGCCACGCAAGGGCGAAGGTAGACCAGCAACCGGATGCCGCATAATTTGAACTGGTCTGATTGAGGGTTCTTGATAACGCAACTCAGACACAGGCAAAAAATTTGACATATCATGGGTACCTGAATACATACCATACTGCCGTTGTTGCGGGAATCTTAATCTCTGGTGGCCCAGAAGGCTCGTAGACACAAATGTCTCGGCAAGGGAACGAGGAAGGCCACCAGAGTAACCGGAAGCAGGTTGGGAAAATTCAGACAAACCGGAAGCAACAGTTAAAGGCGTAACTGAGCGACCGGGAAGTCCAGGCCTCGACAGCGTCGAGGAAGGTATTTTCCCAACCCCGGACCCAAATGAAAACTTAACATTAGGCCCCTCACTGGTGCTGCCCAAGTTTTCGTAATCATAAGTTGACTCCGATCGAGCGATCGGAGTCCCCTGGCTTTCCCACGCTAAGCCTGGGTCCGTCACCGATTTCCCTTCATCGTCACATCCAGGCGTCCGCTCAATAGGAATCTCCACATCCACAGTCGTCGTAGTACCAGATTCCATATCTTCGATTACTCCTTCCACTTGTACCAACCGGGTCGATCCCTTACCTGATTGACCCTTCGCCTGGCCTGAAATGGAAGCATCGTGAGCGGGGGGGCGTTTGTTTATCTTTATTTACGTCCAATAGGCTGACTAACGTAGACCCAGCTACAGAACTAACAACCCCCTAGACTCCTCGCCTACACTAGTACGAGGAGACTGTGCTACATATGTCTCGTTGGCGAGATTGGTAGGCATAACAACACTATTTCCTTCGTTAGCTGCCAGAGAACCGGCCAGATACACCTGGAATATGCCGGGCGCCCACACAATACACTCTTCACAGGCCGTGTCCCATGTACAGATTCTACCCTGGCGGCATGGCGGACACAATGAGTGAAGGTCATAACTAGGCTTGTCACCTCCACAAGACATGCATGACATTTGAGACATATTTTGAGCCATTTTTACGCTGATAACTTATAGAATACTTCCCAAAGGACTTCTTGCAGGAAATCAGACGTCTGAGGTAATCCAACTGTGAGTAGTTTCGCTAGAAAAGGCACTTTTTCACGGAGTTGACAATGTTTACTTCCAGCCCTACGAAGCAGTAGAACAAGAAGGAAGTAGAATTGTGGGTAGCTATGCTATCAGGTGACTAGCAGGGGAGATAACTGTGTCATTTAAATTCTTACTGTGGTATTTCATGTAGACAAGAAATGCAAAGAGTGGAAGTGAGGTAAGTTTTCAGCGCAAATAACAATGTTATTTTTAATAATTTCCTAATTTTGGGGCCAGTGACCTTTGACCTTGACCTAATTTTTGATATGCATCACTTCATTTCCGCCTTTTGAATCCACTCACAAAAAATTAGAAATTTTTTACGATTTCCTGATTTTTCAATCACAATGACCTTTGACCTCTGACCTTGACCTACATTTAATATGCCAGACATCGTTCCCCCCCTAGGGCATCCACTCACCAAAAATAGAACTGTAGATAGAAAACTGTCAATGATCAATGATTTCCTGATTTTTGCCAACAGTGACCTTTGACCTCTGACCTTGACCTCAATTTCGGTACGCGACACATCGTCTCCACCTGGCGTATCCACTCACAAAAAACTGCAATTGTGGATAGAAAACGTTCACAGATATAGACCGGACACGAACACTTCAGTGATTTCCTGTTTTTTAGGCCAGTGACCTTTGACCTGTGACCTCGACCTTCATTTTGGTACGCGACACACCGTCTCCCCGTAGGGTATCTACTCACCAAAAATTGGAGCTGTGGATAGGAAACTGTCCCAGATATAGACCGGACACGAGAACCGGACAGATGGACAGACGGACAGACGGACGGAAACCGCCATCACATAATACGTCTGCCTTTTGGGCGGGCGTATAAAAATTAGCCCAGGAGGGTTAAAAACAGCACTCACCAAACATGAGCCTCCCCATCTTATAACCTCGAGGAGATTCATTTTTTGAATTTTAGGAGTGTGATTCACAGCATTGCTATTTTCAACAAGAGCCCAAGGGGCTTCAATATACGCCCGTATATCTGGAATTACATTGGTCCAAATTAAAAGGTTGTTTAACTCTTTCCCCAATTTTAGCGGGTTTTGACGGCTTGTGTCGATCCCCATGTAAGCGTGTTTTGACGGATGTTCGCCTAACCCATGAAGACGGATTTTGACGTGTCACTGAGTTCCCATGTGATGGATTACTTTTGCAATTTTTTGCGTTTACTTTGAGTAAATACCTAATTAAAACTATACATTTTCAGAAAGCCAAAATTTAAATAAATCTGACTATATAGACTGTTGGTATGTTTTGTAGTAAGGGTAAAATGAAATCAGGAGAGGAACAGAAATAATCGATGGAAAATGCGCAATTAGACACCAAATGTGTTTGGTGTGCTCCAAGAGAAACGTTCGAAAAATAGTAAAATCTGCTTCCAAATTCCTGAATATTTCAAGTAACGCAAGCATAAACTACCAAAGTATCTAACCTTGATGACTAACTCGTCAAATCTGCCCATCTGAGTTTATTATAAACATTTCCCGGGACCTGTTGATCTCCCGTTTTAAAATTAATCCGCCATTCTTTGACCACGCTGTGTTTCGTCGACCCGTGGCCATGGCGACCACGTGCAAATAAACCGACTGCTCCAATCACGCCGGGCCTCTGAAAAGGTCGCTCAACCTTGGGCCAATCAGTGATGCTGTTTTACTTCACCTTGTTACCAGCCTTCATTCTCCTTTAAAGAAGTACATGGGGCTTTTTCACTTATAGCTCGTTCTATACCTGCTACATGTATGTCATGATGTCACTGCCAAATCCCGAATGTACGGAAAATAAGCTTTACAATGGTATACGATAACATAGGAATTGCAGCGAAACAACAACAACAGAACGCTGCAAAACCTAGCTAAAATGCGACAATTTTTTCGCTTTTTTTCGTGATTTCCAACAGACGGAAAGCAGACACAACACACATTTTCTCGCAAGATTACTTATTTTTAGATTAAACGTTGCTGATATTGATATAAAACGTGAACAAATTACGTAGAATGGGTCTGTGGGAGACCATTGGTAAATATTTTTCCACATGACATGGGACATAAAACGGGATATTTTACATCGCTGGAAACGTATGAAAATTGAAATCAGTCCATGGGTTAAAGACCTACGCCATTACAAATCTGTTATGGGTCAGAGAGAGAAAATTCCCCACAAGTCTATGGGGGAAAGAGTTAATAGCCTTGATTCCAATTGGTAGCTAGCAATCCAGAGAAAGGTCTACAATTTTGTGCTTCTGAGAATGTAACATGTATCATATCTAAAATTGAATGATAAACTAAAACGAGCTTAACTCTTGGAAACTAGTTGACCTTGGAGCAAGTAACGAGAGCTCACATATCCCACATTGAAATCGACAATAGTCAAACACAAGAAAATAACAGTTATCCTGCAAATGGATTTCTTTCAGATGAGAGAATTTTTCATGAAGGTAGAAGAACGTGATGAAGTAAACCTTTGTTCTTGAGTTGATAAACAGGTATGAAGTTCATAAAGGAAGGACCCCTCTCCCCGTTAAATTAGTAAATCAGGGCGCGAAATGTTCGGGTGTCCACCTGTCGATGACAGGTAGTATTTATGTGCGACAGGTAAAAAAAATAAATGACTGTCGCATGCGACAGGTGAAACATTGCAGGGATTCATAGGCGTTGATCTTTACTAACGCCCGAAGCAAGAAAAACCTCTTGTTGTTGTTGTTAAACGATGTCTCAACTTCTGCTGAGAGCATGCCATGCTTTAGAGCTAAAAATAAATTTAGCCTCGTTATGCTTCGGCAAGCGTCGACGTTCGATCAGACCTCAACGCTCCAGATTTGCTTACACTGTTGGAGAGACCATTGGAGATCGGCAGTCGCCGAGGTATATTTCAAGTCACGGATATTCTTCAGATCAAAGGTCACAGTGAACAGATCGGGAACCCATGCTCAGATGTCAGACAAAGGAGTAAAAGAAGGTTATCGACGGATGTCTGTCAAACTGTACGCATTGCGGCAGGAAAGCTGACTTAGGAAAATGTGCTCAAGTTTACTGAAACAAATTCCATTCGGTCTACTGCTAAAGAATTCCAATGTTACCATATCATTAAGTGTTTTTTTAAACATTACAAACGTGAAGCTGATCTAGAGAATGTATTCTAATAGCCTGACAGGGGCGACACTAACCAGACATGAGGTTGGTTGTGTTGTGCTTCTCAATCATCGTACGTTCACTGGTATATTCCATGAACATAAAATGCTAATAACTTTATACATATCTGTGCTTCCGTCATCGTGCCTGATAGTGACATTTCAAAAAACAAATTAATTAGAAATGAAAATGAATGGTAGGCTACTGGGGAAAGCTAGATTGTGCGGGGTTTTTTTTGTTGTTTTTTTTGTTTTTGGTAATAGGTTTAACTATTTATCATTTGACCAGGGAGAGTAATTATTTATAATTTGCCTAGCAATTATCAAAACTAATTAATGAATTACTTGTCATTCTGTGTTCTTACTACATGAGGTAATAAAAACATTTTAAAACTCAAGAAATCAGAAATTTGGTGAGTGGGCATTAAAAATAAAATCCTCAGGACTACAATAGATAGTTTTCTCATCAAAACATCCCGGTACGTTCATCGTTTAAACATAATTCGATCAGCATATAGAAATTTTGACAAAATTGTGTACAAGTAAGTTTTGGGTGGGACAGGTAGAAAAAAACATTACCTGTCACATGTGACAGGTGGACTGAAAAAAACATTTCATGCCCTGTAAATGTATGATTTTTATTTCACAACAGTTTAACTAAATGTAGCTGTTTCAAATACGAGAGATGTATTTGAAAGACAACTCCACAGGACACATGCCTGTAGGGGAGAGAACTCTGAATATTCCAACCTAACACATATAGCCAGCTAAACTTGATTCAGTTTTGGGGGACTGTGACCTTGACCTTTGACAAATTGATGTATGGCTCCTCTTCACCATACGAGTAAGGTATTTGATACATTCCATACCTTGAAACTAGAGATATCGCATGGACAGCAAATGTTAATGGATGAATGGACAGAACGCAACATCGCATTACATGACCTCGTCTTTGACAGGCATATGAAAATGTGACAATGATTTCCTGATTTTGGAGTCAGAGTGACCTTGACCTACATTTTGGTATGTGACATATCCCAAGTGTCCCCGCGCGTAACCTCGTGACGTCATCTTCTGCCAGATTTTGGACGCTGCAGACCGTACTGTCTATCGTGGGTGAGATAATTTACTTTATGTGGATGTTTTGAGGTGTGTTACCTCCTTTTGTAGCCGGTGGCTACGTTGAATGTGTTGGCAATCGGTGGTTGCTTTTAATTTCTGTCACTGACAGTAATAAACATCGACCGGTGGTCGAGAAAAAGCATAGCGGTGCTGTGCGTGTTATAACATATATCGACCGGGGGTCGAGCATGGTGGTGCTGTGCGTGATTTGTGTAAACGATGAGGATGTTCTTTTGATCTGTTGATTGAATTTGGTACTTCTTGTGACAGGACATATTATTTGGGGTGTAACTACATCCTTTTTATGAGTGACTTGTTGAAAAGCCACAATAAGTTTTAGACCATCTGCGGCGTGGTTTGAACGGGTGTTTACTTTACCCCCCCCCCTCCTCTCCCACTTCCCTAACCCCCCTCTCCCTTTCGCATAGAAGACACCCAGTTGGGTTAAGTTGAGAGCCAGAGTGACTGAATTTATAACTATTGAGCGGTGTTCATGATCTGGCGATTTACCAAGGAGCAATGTGTAAAATGCGGACTTCGGTAAATTATCCCTATAGGGGGGTTCTGCTATTGATGGATAATTGGGTCAGTTGTCTATCCATTCAACGCGTCATTACGGAGAAGCCACATGGATACAATGTTGCGATGTTATATTTGGGGGATAGAACAAACGTTCGTGCACCAAAGCATAACTGGTACGGTGTCTTTTGTATTGTTGTGAATGGTCTGAATTGCTAATATATTAATGTAAATTTGTAAGATTTGGAAAACCAGTTCTTGGCTCAAGGGTGACTAATCCCCTAGTGGACATTGTTCACGTGAGCCGAGGGCTGGGGTCCACTATCTATAATATCGAAATTCAGAGGTAACTTAGTGTTTTATGCAGGGAATTATTTTTGCTATAAAAAAAGGTCCTACCAAGAATTTGTGTAAATGTATAGCTTTTTAGGGATGGGGCCATCCTTAAAAATATGTTTGTTGGCTGTAACCCGACCCTACCTCAGGAAGTTGGGTCGGTAGGTAGGTAATTTTTTTTTTTTTTTTTAGATCAGGTTTTCCTTTTGGGGAGGCTGGAAGAGGTTAGTGTGATTTAGTTCAGATACTAAGCAGGTCATTTGAAATATTCTTTTTGTCTGGCAGCAAAATTATTTCAGTATAGAAAACTAGTTATCTTCAAGATATAAAGCAAGATATTCTTAAATTCAGGCTTGTGTAACTGTTTTATTTCTTAGAAGACATCGACATCCTTGAACACATTCTTGACAATGACTAGTGACTAGCTGGTCAAAAAAAAAAAAATAATTTACATATACCACTACCAGACAAACTTTTGCTAAAATTGTGACAGGAAAGAAAAAAATCCTCTCAGTGAGTGTCATACAGAAGGTTGTTCATTATACCATTTGGAGTTGAGAAAATTACCTCAAATTAATCATTAACATCATTACTGCCCTTCCTCGTCGCAAATTTATGGTGTGCTTTTATTGAATACTTAGGTACCTCCTTTATTCTGATTAGAAATACATCGTAATTTAATTTACTGACAACAATGAGGCAAATACTAAGTTTCTAACCTGTGTCTTTTGGTGGAATTTAGTCCGAGGTGGAATTCTGACAAGCGTATTTGATGCCGACATCGGAAAGTCAAAATTAAGCTGACGGCACCATCTAATTTGTCAAGACCGCTGAAGCCACCGACACTATATCCATGGCTTCATCGACATAGAGGGTTATAAAGTTTCCGTTAAACAACAAAGCAGTATAGATTTTCTGCATTTAGGCACACTGAAGTCTTCTCGGATAAAAGTAGAAATCCAAACATCGTTGTTGTTGTAACATCGTCAGTCTCAGAATCTGTCGGTGTACGGACCCACGTGGTGCATGGTGACAGTCCTAAACATGGCTACGTTCCAAGTCGATTCGCGACAGAGCTCTTTATGGCAGGTTTTAATAACCAACCGTTTTGAAATATTTTCCCCATCCTGTGTTGCTGTTGCCTCTCGATGTGTTTATTGTCCTCTCGACTCTCCATCAAACCCAAACACAAAAGGGGGAACTTCCCGCCATAGTTCATAAATCCCTCCTGTGTGTAAGAGCACCTCCTGGTTAGGAGTACATATATAAGCATTCACAGTCAAGCAGAAGCATATCAGATATCAGAGTTCAAAAGAAAAGCGTGGAACCACAACCAATAAAGTCAACTGTCAAACTGTTCAAAAATAAATGAAGATTAACTGTCACAACACAGAGGAAAGTCGTTTATCAACAAGTAAAAATCAAATCTAAAGATTCACAATCAGAGTTTCTATGTACACAGTTCTGTATGTCCAGGCCTATGGTGTGGGACGGTCGGTATTCCGGTCTTGATCCAGGGCATGGAGTAATGTCCTGCACACATCTTTGTGACCTGATTTCCAGTGTTCAGCCTGGCAAAGACGTGAACAATAGGCTGCAAATTTGCAACCGGTGCAGGCTTTCAGATGGTTGGGAAAAAGTTCCGAGTCGCGACGTCCACATGTGAAACACCTTCGCGCCGGACATATACACGTGGTCGACGAAAACTGCATTCCCCTACGGACTGGGCCATGGAGGATACCTTCAAATCGTGTGACATAAGCTCACATCGCCGACTACTGGAGAGTGAAATCCTGCTTGCTTTTGCTAGGCGAACGTTTTACATACGTTTACACGAGAGAGGAGATAGGGGAGATAATTCTGACATTGCAAAATAAAATAAAAAGATGACCGGTCGGAAAATCGGCGAAAAAAGTTTCCAGTCGGCGGATTTTTGGACAGTCGGTCGGGTTACGCGCAACAAACTTATTTTTAAGGATGGCCTGGTGGACCCTGGTCCTTGGCTCGTTATGATATTAACAGGTTTTACAGCTTCTGGAATAGATGTTTCATTGGGAATACATGCATGGTTTTCCTGTGAGATTTGATTGGGGTTGTGTTTTTTCTTGGGGGATTTGTTTGGGGTTGGGGTTGTGAGTGATGGATGTTGGCTGGGATTTAAATATTATGGCATATACGATTTGGCCAAGGACTTCGAAGGCCATTTGATCCACTACTAAACCGAGTTCACGGCACGAGTGGAGATAGGGGACGCTTCAGATAGTGTCATATCCCAAGTGTCCCCGCGCGTAACCTCGTGACGTCATCTTCTGACAGATTTTGGATGCGAGCTTGAGCGGAGGGCAGCTGTAAGGTGAGATTTTGTGGGCAGTGTATATATAGTTGTTCTAGAATTCAGGTGGATTTGTCAGTTCGATTTTCCCACCCGTTCCCCCCATTATGTCAAGATACGGCTGTCTCCATTGGTGCCTCGGACTCGACATGCCATTTGATCCGCTACTAAACCGAGTTCACGGCACAAGTGGAGATAGGGGACGCTTCGGATAGTGTCACATCATGTCCCCCTAATGAATCTACGGCCACAAAACAAAGTAATTTTCAAAGATTTCTTGATTCTGGAGTCACAGTGACCTTGACTATTGACGTTGACCTAAATTTTGGTACATGACAAACCATCTCCCCGTAATTTCTCAATGAACACAAAAAATGATTTTTAACAATTTAACGATTTTGGGATCACCGTGACCATGACCTTTGACCTTGACCTACATTTTGGTATGTGACACATCATGTCCCCCTAATGTATCTACTGACACAAAAAAATGTTATTTTTAATAATTTCCTGATTTTGGGGTCACAGTGACCTTTGACCGTGACCTAATTTTTGGTGTGCGACACTTCATTTCCCCCTATTGAATCCACTCACCAAATATTAGTAATTTTTAATGATTTCCTGATTTTTAGGTCACACTGACCTTTGACCTTGATTCTGGTGTCACAGTGATCTTGACTATTGACCTGGATCTAAATTTTGGTACATGACAAAACGGCTACCCGTAATTTCTCAATGGACTAAAAAAATCATGATTTTTAACAATTTCATGATTTTGGGGTCACAGTGACCTTGACCTACATTTTGATATGTGACACATTGTGTCCCACTAATGTATCTACTCACACAAAGAAATGTTATTTTTAATAATTTCCTGGTTTTTGGGTCACAGTGACCTTTGACCTTCGACTTTGACCTATATTTTGGTATTCGACACTTCACTTCCCCCTACTGAATCCACTCACAAAAAATTAGAAATTTTCAATGATTTCCTGATTTTTCGGTCACTCTGACCTTTGACCTCTGACCTCGACCTACATTTGGTATGCAACACATCGTTCCCCCCTAGGGCATCCACTCACCAAAAATTAGAACTGTAGATAGAAAACTGTCAATGATCAATGATTTCCTGATTTTCGGCAACAGTGACCTTTGACCTCTGACCTCGACCTCAATTTTGGTACGCGACACATCGTCTCCACCTAGCGTATCCACTCACAAAAATTTGCAACTGTGGATAGAAAACGTTCACAGATATAGACCGGACACGAACACTTCAGTGATTTCCCGTTTTTCAGGCCAGTGACCTTTGACCTTGACCTTCATTTTGGTACGCGACACATCGTCTCCCCGTAGGGTATCCACTCACCAAAAATTAGAACTGTAGATAGAAAACTGTCCCAGATATAGACCGGACATGAGGGACGGACAGACGGACGGACGGACACACGGACGGAAACCGCCATCACACAATACGTCCGCCTTTTGGCGGGCGTATAAAAACAAAAGACTGTACTTGGAGAATACGTCAACCTGCACACAGCTGTGATGGGCTCTTCCCTGGGTTGTACATGTAGATGAAATTTACTCCTTGGATTTAAATATTTTCGGCGGCCCGATCTAACAAGGCTAGTTTGAAGTGTGAATGGAGAAGTCAACTTTTGTATGAAGATGGAAGGCATATCAATGTGGCATTTCACTACCTCATTAATTAACTGCATACAATGTATGCACATGTATATTCACACACAGGCTCCATGTTCCGGATAATTACAAATGTAACAGCACCCTATATCAGGTTCAGTTTTTAGAAGAATATATAATTACTCTAATCTGTATGCGAGAGTAAATTGCTTGCAGAGCAAATTCATTTAGATTTTTTAAGATGATTCTAGGAGACAAAATACATGTACAGGTAAGCTGTAGAGTTTCAGGAATTAGATTTGTTTTGTGTGGCTTGAAGTGATCAAATAACTAGATACATTGGATCCAGGACATTTCGGCCATTACGACAGTAAGTGGGGGGTATGAAATTTCGAGCCCGGAGGCTGCATGTCAGGTTTTCAGGGGGAAATAAATCAGTGGTTGGTACATGTACACTGATGCAACTCTGACAATAGGAGAATGTCTGGTGACTGTGCAGCATTCACACTGGCGAATTACATGGATGGCGGATAGTCGTTGCAACATTACAATATATTAAAAACGTGCAAATGAGAGTGCACTCACAGGAAGCCTATAGCAAACGATAGAACATGTATCCGGCATGAGATCTGCCGTCTGAGAGATGTTATTCACTGATTTCCGGCATTACGGGTTAGTTTTCTGAGCATTGTTGAATTTACCGTATTTACCCCATGTGTAGACATGGTAGGGGAACAATCAGGATCAGGTTTAATTGTCACAGTAGTGGCCAGACTGTCACTCCAGCATCACTGTAGTCTAAAGGCAGACAATATCTCTCTATAAACAGGGGTTGAAATGTTTGGTCACTGCCAAGGAGCCATTGGCCCCTAAGTTGAAAATTTCTGGGGTCCAAAATATTTTTTTAGGGGCCATTTTTTTTTCTTAATAGAGCGACAATTGATACAGTGTTGCTTTACTTTCTTTATTTTAATATATTACTCTGGAGTTATTCAACTTACTTAATACAACATTGAACAACAGAACACCATATTTAGAACAAATTCTCATCTGAACTAACACTATTAAATTGCTATGTGCCTGGAGACTGAACATGCATGAAAAATGGTAATTCATGCAGACAATTACATCATCAGGAGATTCTGAGTCCCTATCAGGCTGAGTTATTCTTACTTTTTGGAGGTCTTGGCCAAATTAGGAGCCAAGGTATTCACCAGTAGCCAAAACAATATATATATATTTTTTTATCAGAGAATACATAATTGTTGTTGCCCTGTGTTTATCTAGATTTTTCTTAAATTATATTCCCTGTTGTAACTGATGATTGTTGACCTTTTAGACTTATAGTAACAAATACAAATAAGAACACTGACTATTGTAACTATTTGCCAAGTCCGCTTCCGGATTTTTCTCAAGTCCGCAATTTCATGCATTTACCATGTGCTCTTATGGTCAATGGATCAATGCAAACGATATTTTTGATGACGGGCAGTTGGAAGTTGTTGACCAGAACTGAATAAAACTGACACCACGATAAAGCAAAGGATATGTAGTAATATATAAGAGCCTATTATGGAGACAGTATCTGTACAAATGGCACAAAACTCCACCCTAAGGAGCATAAGGCAAGTGCGATTACAACAACAACAACAACACGCTTTTACTTTCGGAATGAAACATGATCACGGACATGCTCGGGACTAAATCACTGGACCTTGATAGTTTATGTCCCCTAATTTGTGAGTGGACAATCTTCTATTCAATATTTTGGGAGTGAAAATGGTTCACAGTTAAACTTTGGCTAAAAATATGTGGACTTGTTCAAAAAGTTTCAGGGGCCAAATGGCGACTAGACTGTAATTCTGTACTCGCCAAAACGTCATTACGGTCGCAATTGGCGAGCTGGCGACCGGTTATTTCAACCCCTGATAAATGTCTAGTATCTGGATCTATAGACTCCATCAAATGGAACCAAACATGTATTATTGACTAGTATACATGTACTGGTGGTGTATGGACATGCAGGATTGAATAGATGTTTAAGTGATGACTATGTGCTGATGTTCAGTTGCAGACAATCGGAGTTAGCCAGGCGTTAAGGTTAGAGAGTGTCTGTTTAGAGGTGAAGGTGTCCAGACAACTCAGTCTGACCATAAATCAACTCTGATTGACTACCACACACAAGTCCTCCCAGGGCTAATTCAATAACCATACAGTACCACAACACACCAAGGGACCATATCCAATAAACGATAGAACTACATAAACTGATAAATTTCTCACCTCAATTGAAACAGTCATGGGTAATCTCAGCTAATTCTGACAGTCTTTACTTAAAATTACTGTGTACTTCAAGCACTCGGATTGCTTGGGCTGAGAAATCTATCAATTGGTTTATCTTGAAATTATTCAATATTTGCTTCAGAAGCAATGAGCTGTTTTCTCTCCCGATTTGAATCAATAAATCTATCAGACTTTTCATACATGTATCATGTTCTCATTCTGTGTTTATTGGTCACGGTCCCTAATATTGAATAAAGAAACCCAGAAACATTTATCCGTACTCAGGTTGCCTGTAATGCCTTTATCCAGGGCTCGAAATGGCGCCCTGCTATTGGCGAAAAGCAGGCGAAAATTTGCCTGTCGCAGGCCAAGTGAAAATTGACCTGCTAAAATAAAAAAATCGTGAAAAAATAGCAGGCGATAAGTTTTTAGGCGAATGAAATGCCTAAAGATCGATTCTCCGTTCGATATTGAAAATATTCGTACTGCCAAACCATTACAGCAATCTTTGTACGTCAAAATGTTTTCGTACGGCTCGAAGTACTGAACTGGCGCCGATCCGATTGTTGTGGCAAGTAAGTCGGTCCGAAGTTGTCTCCCTTTTCAGTGCTCACAAAACCCGGTCGACAACTCGCCAATGGCGACTAAAAAATGACAACTGGTGACTGAATTTTTCAGTCACTCGCCGATGTGTCGATTAAAAAATAGAGTAACTCGGCAAAGTGGCGAGTGAATTTTTGGTCAATGAAGTGTTTAGTCGCCAAAGTATTTTTGTGTTTAGTTTATAAGGCAGCGAAATCCAATCAGGCCTAAAATGTACAGGAAATAATGACAGAATAATGCCGACGATACAGATATGGGGAAGCCTAGTCTATTTATAGAGACCACGTGGTCTGATGTAATATCCGTGCTCTTGAAATCATGCACAGGCGTGACACAATAAGATCACGTGCTCGCCCTAGAAAAGTTAATCCACGACCCGCTGACCGTTCTCAGCCAATGAAATCATCATAGTAAAAATTATAGTAAACAAATTCTATGAAACAATCTCCGCGGGAATTTGCAAGTTCAAGGTCAAGAATGCAATGGTATGCCTGAAGCACGACATGTGCGTTTTGACTTCAGTGTCGCTTCTAAAACAATTGTAGTCAAGTAAAACCAGCTCAGTAAATTTATATGCTGAAAGACAAACGTCATGTGGTAAAAAGTTTGCAGAGAAGAGTTTGGAACTTTTGTTTCACCTGACCCGACTTTTCATTCAAGCCATTTCGGATTTGCGTAACCGACACATCGTTTCCTTCGCGCAAAATTTCGAGGGTACACTGCAATATTTTTGTGTTGTGTGTTTTTCAAACTAACACTGGATTATCATGTTGTTGGAAAGACTGATTCGTCTGTCACTTTATTACATCGAAAGGTCGCTAGGGATTGGCGAGTGAATAAAACATTAGGTCGCCAATGTGGCGAGTAGATTTTTAGCCTCACTCGACAAATGGCGACCAACTGGAAAAAAAATTGCTTGTTGTGTGCCTGCATGCCTACTTCCACATCCGTTAACAACATCCGACAAGCGGGAAGCCAGTGTGGTATTCGATGCTAAACGCCTAAAACATGGCACAAAATACTGTCAAACTGTCCACGGTTAAATCGTGGGGATTCAGCTGGTTGAACGCGAAACAAACGATCATAAAAGGCGGACACACGCTTGTTACGGAGGTGAATTGTGAGTTGTGCGCCAAGTATGAGAAGCAGATACGTAGCACTCGGAACTTATCAAAACGCATGGATAATCGGTACAACGAACGTGAAAAAGCACTCAATAATCACTCATTCGAAGGGTGATCCGCATAAGACGGCAGAATCATTAGAAAGAGATGAAGAATTCAGACAACGTGGGGACAACGTTATCGGCCAGAGTTTAAATAAACTCAAATCCCAAGATGCAGAAAAAATTACTAAACTGTTTGACATTGCATTCCTCATAGCAAAAGAGGAAATTGCATTCACAAATTTAATCGAGTGCCCCTTGATCGAAGTAACTTGGAAATTTCGAAAAACTGCAGGTCAAATTTACTAATAGCAGGTCATCTAAGGTTTGGCCTGCGATTTTTACGTATCCGAAGAAAAATAGCAGGCCATTGCATTTTCTCTAATTCGAGCCCTGTTATCATATGCCACCCAAACTACATTTGTAACAGGCCTGGTCATATAAGGACAGTGATCACTCTTCTGTCCATCACCACAGCTCTCCCGATTCTGGTCTTAGGAGAGCTATGAATCCCTCTCCTGCAGCCTTTGAAATCTATACTGCCTTCGTTTCCCATTCTCCCCAATTTAACATTTCACTCTCCAAACTTATCCAGGAGATCAGTTTATAGGTCTCCCCACATTTTCAAATGACAAAAGCCAGGTTCAATCAGTTGCGGTGCACTGGATCAGAATGTATTATCATCACATATACAAGATTACAGGGTGAGTGAGTAGGATTTAACGTCGTTTTCAACATTGTTTCAGTCATATCACGACGGTGCCTACATGTGGCAGAACACGAGAGTGTCCACAGTTCCTATTATTCTGGACACTGATCAGCCCAGCAAGTACAGCACCCGGTCACCCATCCAAGTATTGACCGAGCTCAACGCTTACAAATATATACCGTACATTAATATGTTTCTCAGGGGACTGTCTTTACATTTATGCATACATGTATATAGTATTGTGAAACTAGGATACACTGTGATCTACAAGACGGTTTGACCAATACATAAAAAATTTGCACCACACAGGTTCGGATTTAATACCTGGACCTGTTTAGCATCTATTACTAGTACAGAGCTTATGCCTATCATTGTTTCAACCAAACAGTCCAGGCCAGGACTCAAATTCTTCGACCCAATCCAATTCCCAACACTACTCTATAGAAACTGACAATTTTAATAATGTTGATGAGTAATCTACATTGTTGTCGAGAAAATGTTTAGTGCTCAGACAACATTACTATTAGTGTCAAAGCAAGAACAGATTTCTGGGTTCGCATTGAAATCAACTCGGGAGAAAGGCGGTTATCATGCACTGTACTCATATCGAGCTTAGCAGGCCCAGGCAAATCTTAAGAATGTCAAGATTTGATTTGACTGGGTGTGCAAAGATGGTGTGGATGACAAAAGTACTGTTGATCTGCAAAGATGTATCTTCCTTGTTAACACAAATTGTTCAAGCTCAAGTGTGGTGTATGAAAGCTGCAAAACCTTTCACCGAAATCTACAAAATGCTAAGAGTCATCCAGCTTGAATGTGTACTAGTACTAGTGAGTGTAACATGTATACTATGAATTGAATAAACAACAATCCATCCATTCACACCCTGTGATGTGTCTGCATCAGGATACAACATACTTCTCTACCATGTTTAGGTTACAGCCCTAAACCACAAAATCAGAAATTTTACATCTTCATACACAAGTTGACTTTTCCGTTCACAATTCAAATTAGCTTTGATAGATGAGACCACCAAAGGCATCCAAGTCTGACATGTAAGTTCAGTCAATCAACCACCCACTCATGAAGCAGATTTCAAAATTCAAATGGATTCGAGGTCAATAACGTTTCATTTCTATTTATAAATTCTTTTGAACAGAACCGGTGGGCGGGTACATCAAGGCTAACTCAAAGTCGATTTGTGTATGAAGATGGAATTTTAGGAATACATGTACACTGTGAATTGTACATGCATGTACTAACTCAAGGCAAAATTGAGACTCAATATTACATAGTCAAATAAACTGTCCACCAGCAAGGTTATATCATGTACATGTGCAACTGCTGACTAATACTTCAAAAGGTTCAAGTAAGATTTAGTATTCTCCCAGATTTACTGTTCACCATTCATACCAAGAGACAAACATGTAGATGAGTCAGACTTGCAAGTATTTAGATATTTGAGCCCAGGCCAGGGAAATGACTATAGCCTATAGTACGATACTGTTTATCCTATAGCTTACAACCTAGATTCCTACTCCCAGTTTGACAGCTTGAATGGAGAGGGGGGAGAAAAGTCACATTGCACATTTAGGCAGTGACAATCTTGGTGACAAAAGAAATGCACCAGTACAATGAGTTACACAGACACAGGACTTCCCATACTGCATTGTGAATCTAAGGTTGTAGATCTGGTTGGGTCAACAAAAGAGACAAAAAATTCCAAATTTGGGTCCGTTTTTTATGTAACATTCTCCCAATGTTAGAGTTTGTAACATCCTTAAAGTGATCGTAAACCCTCAAGTAAAGTTTCCATCAAATGAAAGACCATTGGAAACTGTGTGGAAAAATATTTATTGTAATTTTTTACGATTTTATTACACAGAGTAAACTGCAAATAAAGAATTGTATTGCAACAGACCACCATAGAATACCATGCATGCTTTATTTGCAGTTTACTCTGTGTAATAAAATCGTAAAAAATTACAATAAATATTTTTCCACACAGTTTCCAATGGTCTTTCATTTGAAGGAAACTTTACTTGAGGGTTTACGATCACTTTAACTGTCGGTGTAACACCTCCTGACTGCACTGGGTTGAAATTCATACTTTATCGATTTTGATCGACACAGGAAGCATGTACATGTATCTCCATATGAGGGAGATGGGTAATGCATTCGGTATATTTTACATAAGAATGAAAAAATTAGATGCTCGGCTATTTGACAAGAGCACAGAGTACAGCATCTTCTTTAGCTGTTACATCCTACGCCCACTCCGCTCCATTTAGAAATGGACGATGACGATTGGCCGAGAGGCGAGAGCCACAAAAGCTGCACAGTACAGTTTTAACCACAGTGCAATCAGAGAGTATATTTGACAGTAGGTGCTACACAATCTGATGCTATGAACAGGTTAGGACAATCCCACTCTCTAACATGGAGGTAAAAAAGGTCGTTTTTGCTCAATAAATCAGTTCACATAATGGATTCAGCAAAATCCTCTTGAGGCACACACAGACATATATATCCGCATCAAATGGTAGTGAAAAAATAAATTTTCACCTAATTTGCATAATAATAGGACAAAAATCTGTCGCGCTGTTTAAACAACACTGACTGGTTTTGCAAATTAATTTTACATGCATGACATGAAACAATAGATAAATTAATGTGCCTGAAGTTTCGAAGTATTGGGTATCTAGGAATCAAAAGTTATTGAGCAAAAACAACCTTTTTTACCTCCATTTTAGAGATCCTTTTTGATGAGGATATCATGTAACTAAGTGTCATGAAAGTTTCACTGAAACAAAAGAGAAAAACAGAGTTTATGGGTACAACAAAGTCTAGACAGGTTACTTTTCAGTGATAAAAAGGCCTGAACCATAGAAGCTTACATGAAAGACTGACCCAAATTCTTGTCAGTATTACATGTACATGGCATGCACCTCATACATGTATTCATGAATGTTAGGATGCCCAAGCAGGCAATAAATAATCATGCATGTGTGAACTGTACACAGTGAAACTGGTGAAATCTGACCCAGTTTAGGACCAAATTAGTATTGGTTTTGACTGTGATCTGGATTATCAAGTTTTATTGTGACCATGGATAATGTCAGTATTTAGAGGTTGGTTGGTTTACCCAGGTGTTGGTTCTCAGAGGTTTCACTGTATTAACTATATAAGGTCTTGTCTATAAGCCAAAATGTCTCTCAAATGCAAAATGCAGTGATGTCCAGCGCTGAATCATGTTAACTCATCATGAATGATAATCAGGCCATCCACACAATATTTCTGTGTCCAGTAACCCTACCTACCAATATATTTTGCAGTCAAAAAAAAAAGTTCGGGTAGACAATTTATTTCTATTTTTTCAAAAAGGTCAAAAATCCACTAAAAATAAATAAAAGAAATAAAAAAATTAAAATTCCTGTGTACCTACAGTACACCCAAGAATTAAAGTGGTCAAATTCGCGAAGGATAGCCGAAAAATGTCGCGAACCGTTCGCGAACGTTTCGCGAACGATTCGCCAGTACCTCTCGTCATACCTTTCGCGAGAAAATGTCAGAATTGAACCTTTCGCGAAAGGAATACGCGAACGATGTTTGAGGAAATACATGTCATAAAATGTTTATATTCTTGTCTGTCAACTATTTATTTTTCATTTGCCTGTGTGTTTTGTTTTTAATGGCATTAATTAGGTCCATATACATAATTTTGCAAATGAATTGCAACTATAAAATCACGACGACGTAGGCCTACCGGTTTTCCTCGTCAGTCCATGATGATCATGATGCAAGACGTGATTCACGCAAAATCGAGATCGTAAAATCGGGAGCTATATCACCGTATTCATCTAGTCAAAAAGTCGCATCATCTGCCCCTTATTTGAGTTCATTGTGCTGTATGGCTTGTTTTTGTAACTGAAATCTTTCACATCCAAATGAACTTCGCAGTGCATGAAGCCCGATCTAAAACATGGCGTCAGCCAGCCGTTCATAAGAGGCGTGTCCAGTTGCTACGAAGAGGGGAAACAACTCTGAGCAGACATTTAAAAAAATTGTATTGCCTTCATCGGCGGAACAGGGGTTATTCTTGACGAAAGAATTAATCTACTCAGTTTCCAAATTCAATAAAACTAACTTAGTTTTTTCAGCATGCCCGAATGTCTCCAAAAAGTCAATTTTTTTAAGTTTTCATCACATGAATTATAAAAACTCATTTTTTTAAAAAGTTTTCATCACAGAATAAAAACTCATTATTTTAAAGTTTTCATCTTTAACGGAATGCATTTATATTGCAGTGGCAGAGAGCGGCATTTTGTTTCAAGATAATTATTCAAATCAATGAGATATGATATAATTCTAGAGAAGAATTGGTGTGATTAATAAAAAGCGGTTTAGGTATTTTTTTCTTTTTTTTTTTCCTAAGACTTGAATTTGAAATTCCCCCCCGACACAATTTGAAATGAAAGTGTTAAATTTTCCTTGAATTGCATTTTATTGCAGAAAATGTATCCTAGGAGAATGAAATTTGCAATTTCCGAAAACGTTGTGCATGCAAGGAAACCAAACGGCCGTAAATTCAAGACGGCCATAATAAATACCAAGCTGAACCGTAGACCAGTCAGTGCTCTAGACAACCCGATCATGATTGATTGCAGCTCTCGTCTTGCACACGTGAAACTTCTTTATTTATACAATTTGTACGTTTGGTTTTGATGTATTTTCAATCCTTGGTATAGCTGGACATTTCACCTTTTATTTCGTGTTGAAACGAAACGGTACGGGATGTAGCCGAAAAATGATAACGGCTGACTGCCGGCACACGTCTCTCTGCTGCCCAGTTCTGTCGGGCGTTATAGCTGTCCTCCCTCGTGGTCGTTTGGAAACTTCCACCCGGTCGTATTAATCACAAACCCATACTTTCTAGCATAAAGAAATGCATTGGATGGTTCCCGACGAATCGAATTGGAAGCGTTCACTAAAACTAGGAAAGTAAGGCACAAAACTTTTAGCTATGCCGTATTCGATACGCACATGGCCTTTTCAACAACAACAACAACGACGACAATGTGAGTGGAGATTTTCTTTGGTTTCGTCGACTGTATTTTTTGCCTATTTCGTTCCTGAAACTCAATTTTGTTGCAGGAAATTCTTGCTGGGTGAAATCGAGAATAGTGGTCCTAAAACATATGCAATTGTAACCCGCATAAGAAGATCCAACACTCCCGCATTTGTTGCCATCTTGTCTTGTCAAATGTGGATCGCTTTACGTCAGTTACGATCGTGACCTATCTTTCGCGAAAGGTATTTACCTTTCGCGAAAGCTATGAAATAAATATGAAATCATCGTAAGTTATTATCAACCTTTCGCACATGCTTTCGCGAACGTTTCGCGAATGTTTCGCGAAAGATGAACCCAACGTTTCGCGAGCAGTGACCAGTTTAATTCTTGGGCGTACTGCACCTACCCAAATGTTCTAAAGTTGGTTACTGGAAACAAAAATTTTATTGTGGATGGCCTCACAACGGTAAGTTAATTTTTCCTATGATGCGTATTTTACATAGATCTGTAATGTACAGGCATATCGCCCCCTTCCCCTTAATCCTGTTTTACATGTAGGTGCTATATATGTGCTCTGAAGTAGGGATATCTTTTTTCAGTTTTTACATGCCAAGATTGTCAGTTTCAACTTGACATCTGTCATCATGCAGATCTAAAAACTGCAAGAAACCGTATACACCTTCTATTTTTTTTAAGGTTTCTGTTTGTTAAAGTGACTTGCCTGTGTACATGATACAACAAACACAAATCGCCATAAAAACCAATAACGCACAAAACATACTTAATGCTATGAAGGGCAGTCATGCAATTTCCATATGATATTTGATAATGACCGAATATAAATTTTGAGATAAATTCATGTGGAAAATCTTGTGTATACCACCAACTTCTTGGCAGTAGATCTATATAGCAAGAAACAACTTGTCATGCGTTGCAATACTACATGTACAAATGTATCCCTATAATTGCTCATGCATACTATAATGCACATGACTAAGACCATGGAGCCAGCCTACTATAGGCTCCATGCTAAGACTGATGATTCCTGAAGGCTGAATCAGTACATATCCCATGTTTGTAAATTGTATAAAAGGTGTTGATCACTTCCCTAGATTTTATTATGCGGGAGTGACGCAACAGTTATCATCTCTCCAATAGCATTCTCCATCACATTGTTAGTTTCCAAGGGAGTGAGTAAAAGCTCTCCTGGTGAAAAGTTTAGGAGAGTGAAAGACTGCTGAATGGATGATACATGCATGGAGACATGTTATAATATATATTTGTCTTGACAGGACAATAGCTGAATGACAAAGTCAGTCACCCAGATGTATAATCTCCCAACTAGAGTATCAATAGCTTCATAGTCTCTTACATGTATATGTATGTAGTTGTTGGCCTTTCAGTGTTCGTTCTGCCATTTTAAGCAGCAGGGTTGCCTTGTGTTTAGCCACTGTAAAGATCATTAAGCAGAGTCTGTGTTAAAGTGTAGGTGATGACAGACAGATGGGTTGTGTTACAATCACAGCAGCCAGCTGGCAAGTCTAATCAGATTAACAGTGAAATCTTGTTAGGCTTAACACATCATTGTATAATCCCATTCCATAGCCATGAACGAGACGAATTCGTCCGGAACTTCGTTGCCAGCCATCATGAAGATATAAAGACAGTCCCACTGGAATAAAGTCAGTAAATTTGCAGCTACAGCTAATACGTCTGCACAGGCTGCTGCCGGCTTGCAGAATGCAAGGAATATAAAACTTTACCGTTAGACGCAACCATAAATGACTGAAGCAGACGACCATGACGTATGTTACGTGATGTTACGTGATAAACATCACCAGGGAGATAATACCACAAGGGTAGGCGCGAGCCCGTAAGGTGATGCTGTGATTTAAAGACGGCTATACATAGCCTATCCTTATGGATGTGCTAATAATATATACATGTATGATGTGTATCATAGTGAACTGGAGTATGCAAATCATATTATAACATGGTTAAATGCCTGAAATTTTAATTACAAGTACATGTACCAGTAAAGCTGACAAAAAATTAAGAAAAGAAAATTTATACAAGAAAAATCAGCCCCACACAATTAGGATTTATGCTGCAGATTGGTCGAGGTCAGTCTTGCCACAGTTTGACAACAGCTTTATTATCGCCATTTCTTGCAGAGTAAATTCAAATTCGGAATCCTGGTGAATAGTGAGTACTCAGAATGAATCAAATAATTTATGACAGCTTACATTTACAGTACTGAAGCACTGGAACCGGAACTATGTTAGAAATCACACCAAGCTGAAGTGCCAAATTGAATAATTAATCCAATCCATTTTAAGAGGAAGCACTCCTCATATTCATCTTTCACAATACATGTACTAAGTTACTCTCCGGAATTTGAAAGGAGCAGTATTAGGCAAGCGATTTGAATTCTGGTAATTTAATCGATGGTATTTACGGCTAATACATTAATGTTCAGGAGCCCTTGAGTGACAAGAAGGTGACCAGACCAGCTGTTCTAGACATAACTGGTTCCAAGGCTTTCCCCAATGCAAATACCTCTGACGTGAATGAAACAAATTATGCTGAAAAATAGTGTTACGGTACCCTGTAACACAAAGCTCCAGTAATCCCTCTAATAATTCAATCACATGAAGTGAAATTATCCAGCATAAAATAAGGGAAGGGGGCAAATTTATTAAAACAGGAAGTTGAATAAAACGGTTGAAAATGATATAATTCTTTATTTTTCCATTATTTCAGGATTTAGAGGGGGATCAAATTTCCTAGAACCCCCCCCCCAAAAAATGTTGTCCCCCAAAATTGAAGGTGATTGATTATTGATAGGGGGATTGAATTACTGGAGGGATTACCATATTCATAGATTGGCATAACCAGGGAACCTAGAGCTGAAAAATTTACTTACACCTCTGGCTTTGAACAAACCTGATTAAAGATCTATGACAGGACTTCTATGGATGTTCGGCATTACCGCAAGTATCAAAACAGCATTTCCATAAATGAGCCAATTTACCCAAATAATTGCACCCTTTGATTTGTCATCAATTTCTTTCTCTTTTTTTTTTCAAAATGACAATAAGCAAATCACTTTTACTTCAAGGGGCATAATGTAAAAATTATTATCTGAATGTTTACATAGAAGCTGCGAGACAAAACCCAACATCACTTCCTGTAGACTGAACATGACCAGAACTGAACTAACAAACTGGCACATTTGTTCTGGGTGATACGATGCCATTACGGGCAAGGCACGTAATGAGCAGTTATGTAATGATAATAAAAAAAGAACCTAGCTCTTCACACATAGTTGAGTTCAATGTCAAATAGGGATTTTTCAGACAATAAACAGTGTGGTTGAGACCCTAGTTTCCCAGTCATCTATAACTAACACATCCTCACATATTCCAGCGTGGCCTGGTGAGTCATAGGCCGTCAGCAGACTTCCATGTATTATGATAACCAGCCAACAAATTCCAACATAATGGAATCATGCCCAATGCCACATGAGTTTTACCCATGTATCTCACAGTGATAGATACAAAACTGATGTGTACTCCCGCTCCCATACCCCATGACCCCACTACACATGGCCTTAACATCAAATCTATAGTTGTTAACTACATGTCACAAAATAATGTGAACTTAAAAATAAAAGCAAACAATTAAAAGTCTATTAAACATCACATACTATCTCAACTCAACATGTAGTGATATTTTCAAGTGCAAGATAAAATCTTAACCTCATTATTAATACATTTGATACACATATCAATTTTGCTATCAATTCAAATGAGATTATATTTCCTTCAGTTTAAATAATCATTTTCAAAATTGCACTAATTTCCAAAAATTCATGCTTCCCAACCCTGAATAGGAGTCACTTATGGATTCATTTTAAACTTATTTAATTTGAAATTTCAACAAAAGGAAAAGCAAATTTTAGGATAGGCCAAATTCTTTATAACTAAACTATTTGACTTTCTATTGTGGTCAATATGATTGTCAGAGCTTGTTGCAATTGAATTTTATGTTAACTCAAGTCTTGGGAAAATATTGTTTTGATATGTTGGTTTATTAACAAAATTTCTCAGCAAGACCTGGGCCAGGCTCCAGTCTGAGGATGTAGACAGTGCATCTTTCAGCTTGATATTTGGGCCTATTTATTTCTTAGAATTCAATTAAAAATATGATGGTGTGGATGCCATTTAAATGACACAGAGCTAACATTTTATAGATACTTTTATCCAGTGATAAAACTGATAATCTTGTATTTTTGTTTGCTGGATCAATTTTGTTGAAGCATCCCCCTCTCGACAGCCTCATCCGTTTCCCCCCAGACTGTCTGCAGCCGCCATCCGCTGTAACACAGTTCAAACATCGAACGACAATTTCTAAAACAAGAGGCTTACCTTTTGAAATTTCGGATAAGATCAGGTCTTTGTGTTCAGGTGATATAGGTTCACCGATCACAAGAAGAATAGCGGCACTAGCAGGCGGTAAAGGCTCGCCCGAGTACATCATATCTTCTACCTCAGTCGCCATCATCAGCGAAGTGATTCTCTTGTTCAACCGGCGAGAACGGCGGCGAGAACCTGCATGGACTGTGTCTTTTCAAAGGTCTTTATTACAAAATCACTGATAAGCCAATGGGCCTAATCACGTGGCCACAGGACAATGCGATCCAATCAACGTCGGTGTTACATTTTCCTGAATTTACTTCCGGTTCTTGTCAATGCCGGGGCAACACGAGGAAACACGAGTTTATTTTACGCATTTATGTGGTAATATTTCGATTTCGTTCAACATGAGAGTACTAGAGAAGCGTGTTGAAGTATCAGTTCGTGCCAGATCTTAATGCTTGATTGTTTCAACAAAGCCGAAACATCCGAACAGCTCCACCGAGCTGTGATAAATCAGTGACTGATTTTTGGAGAGCGGTCACTGTCAGTGTCACATCGGGATGCTCTCCCTTTATATACATCTGCTGTTCATCTTTTTTTGTACTCGGACTGAAAATCATCAGTTCTACTCTCTGAACGGAGTTAACTGCCAGTGTAAATGAGGCCCTGTGATAATGTTAACTGCCAGTGTAACTGAGGCCCTGTGATAAATTATGTTAACTGCCAGTGTGTAAATGAGGCCCTGTGATAATGTTAACTGCCAGTGTAAATGAGGCCCTGTGATAATGTTAACTGCCAGTGTAAATGAGGCCCTGTGATAATGTTAACTGCCAGTGTAAATGAGGCCCTGTGATAATGTTTCAGTGAAATCGCGCTGAAGATCGTGATCTCAAGCGAGACCCGAATTCGAAATTGAAACTGACATTCCACATGGGCCTGGGGAGAATCAGTTGTTTTGAAGTCCCCAATTCCATGCAAAAGAGACAGTTAATTGTGCATGGGTATCTCAAAACTTCAACATTTTGGGGCAGCAAGGTTTACTTGGGTCACAGACAGGGCCCAGCAAGGTTTACATGTACTTGGGTCACAGACAGGGCCCAGCAAGGTTTACTTGGGTCACAGACAGGGCCCAGCAAGGTTTACTTGGGTCACAGACAGGGCCCAAGTCAACCTTGCTGCCCCAAAACAAACTTCCATGCATGTCATTGGTCACTGTCTTTTCTGATGTAAACATCTGAGAAGGGCTGTCAATGTTCTGCATTGCATCATGGGTTGTTTTGGGGCAGCAAGCAATCGTTTTGGCAACAGGATTTGTCTCATGGAAACCAATGTTGGTACTAAAATATTAAATAAAACCAAGGTTCTCGGATTCATTTACCCAATGGATAAATGAAATCAAACACTATAGTACTACAAACTGAGATTCGCTTCAAAAATGCAATTTATTGCAAGGCTTTCGACCCTCTTGAATTTTTCAAATCAACATAAAATAATTTGAAGTTGATAACATGCAAATGACGATTATATTGATAACTTTAAAATCCAATAGAATTGTTGTTAAATTCCCAAGAAAACTTGAGACAAAGAATCAATGATGTCACAATGTCTTACTCTACAGGGAAAGCTAAAGGAGACGCAACAAAGAGCTTCGTCATTCGCAGTACCGGTAACAGGTGTTGAGCAATGACGTCATGTGGGATTCAATGTGATATAGAAACTTAACAGTTCAGAGGACTATCCGAAACATACCACAATCTCTATTCAGAACATTGAAAATTGGTACACTTTATCTTCAACACTTGAACATGTGCTGCAGTGCATGTGATGTTTTTCATATCCTGTTATGTGTTTTCCTAGAAATATGCCCCTTTATCATCAAAAATATGCTACAGAAATCAACGGATTGTTGAGAAAATTGGACCATGCCGAATTCGAACTCTCCAGCCTCAAAAGGCATGAAACGACGTCATTTCCCACATGACGTTCAACTCGGAGGTTAGGCAAAAAACTACCTCTTTACACTGGCAATGATGTATTATTTCATTCGTGGTCTCCAAGGCGATAGATAACATCTTCAAGTTGTTTGGATTTTGAATCATTGAAAGTCACTAGGATACCTATTTCCCGATTTTTGAGGTATTACCAATGTTAAAGCTTTGCCAAGTATATTTTTATGCCTCCACTACAAAGAAACCGAGAGGCATTAAGTGTAAGCTTACACTCTGTCTGTCCATCCATCCATCCATCAAACCTAAATTGTATACTCAACTAATGCTAGAGTCTTGACCGGATGTTGTAAAAATGTTGCAGACTTATTGAACATACTTCGAAAATTTGCATTAATTATTTACTGCATTAAATTGAACTTATTAAATTTTATTTTGCAGAACTTGATACATGTAACTTGGGCTCTGCTGTGTGATCAATCTTGCTGGGAATACTTAAAAACCTTTGTCATGTACATTTGTATTTTAAGAAGATTTCAGCTTGCAAGATGTAATAGCTGATAGTTTAGGAAACCAGAGACAGGTGATATTTGGATATATCTCTCATATTATCCCATCTTTCATAGGTCTGTGTGTCATTATAACCCCAAGTACACATACGCGCACCTGACAGTCTTTGTTACCTCACTGAGTCCCTCTCACTATTACACAGATTAGAAGGATCTTTTGTAGTCCTGACAGGTAATAATTGTTCATTATCCGGTAGAAAGTAGACCAGTAAATCAGATTGAGTAGGAGTGTATTCCTGATTAGTCCATCATGCAGAGATCAAAGCTTGTTGATGACAAGAGTGTGTTTTCCCTCTCCTTGTGGGTGGTTGGGTGGGTTCAGGTTCCTGTTGCTTCAATGCATTTTGCTGAGAAGCAACAGGAACTTAATAATGTGATGTCTAGCACTGTAATATCACTTGTCTTTATTGCACCATGTAAGCGTCCTGTCTGTGTCTTGTGCGCTGTCCTCAGTGTTTTATAGGGTGGATGGAGGGTGTCTGGTTCCATGCTTCTTCAAAGATTTCTTCTTTGAAGTAGCAGGAACACAACTGGGCTGGGTGGTGCTTAGTTGGTTCATCGTGATATAGCTGAAATATTGTTGAAAGCGACGTTAAATTCTATTCACTCAGTCACTCACTTTCCCTCTCCTTTGTCAGTGTTTAATGGCTGCACATTCTTCACAGAAGAACAATAATATACATGATACGTTTTGTCAAGCTAAAGTCATCATCATAGATATGACACAATTATAAAAGCCTTGTAGTCCAGCAGTTTGGTGAATATTTTGGGGTGAATTGTGCCATTTTGGCAACAAGCATGAAATTTTCACCAATGATAGTCATTCACCTATTAAAAAAGATAGGATATGGGGCCATTTGAAAAAATCCAATATGGCCGCCATTTTCAAGATGGCCACCGCTCCATACGAATTCTCTTATGAATTGCTGTACAACTTGTGTTTTTCGTCTTACAGCTTTGAGTTGTGATGTATTTTACGAGGGAATATGCACTCGACAATCTAGACTCGATTGACACTTAAAAATCCAAGATGGCCGCCACTCCATGAGAATTTTCTTATGCAATGCTGTACAACTTGTGTTTTTCGTCTTACAGCCAGGGTAAAGAATAGAATGTTGCACACCAGTAGTTAAGAGAACTGTCCACTGCATGAGGATGACTAATCACGTTCACAGTCACCACTGCATGAACACAGGCTGTTACATTTGAGTTCTGCTTTTACACATTTGCAGCGTCCGCGGCATCCATTCGTCAGTTTACAGCCACATTTGATCAACTGCTGATGTGTGAAGAAACGTTCATATACACACCCACTTTCTCGGGGTGTTCTGACCCTTGTGTGAAGAGATGTTCATATACACACCCACTTTCTCGGGGTGTTCTGACCCTACACCTGCCTGAGTATAGGAGTTATTATAACATCACTATATGTACTAACATGTACCTCAGAGCAGTTGTTTCGGATAATTTCGGGAATATATCTTATGTATATCCCAGGCATATCTCTCATCAGGGGCCAAGCCTAATCATGAATATATTTAACTATTCACGATAAATACTCTATTCTCGTAGATATAGTGATGCCGGAGTTACCCACGGGGTGAAATCTTACATTATTTTAGATTTACACTCTTCTTCTGCGTTACTGTTGTCTGTGCTGCACACGTTGTGTAATCGTTTATTAATTTCGATTCACACATATCTTGTTTTTCTCTTCTTTCTTGCTGACTGTTCTTCTCACGTGCCAGTGTATTTTAGCAATATACTTAATGGAGTGGCACGATCCCGGCATGGTCGTCACAGGAGATTCTGATTATGCTTCGAAAAACATCTCGAACCTGATAGCATATTCTTACTATTTCTCAATCCAGGTGTCGGAACATGAATCTCACTTAAAGAGATATTAAATACGGGTCATGTTCATTTCAGGATGTCAGCCGCTGTCTGCATTCCGTCTCTCAGTGTTTGTAGTCTGTGGGAACATGATTCTCACTTAAAGAGATATTAAATACGGGTCATGTTCATTTCAGGATGTCAGCCGCTGTCTGCCTTCCGTCTCTCGATGGTTGTAGTCTGCGGGGTAATCTAACACTGTCGCAAGCCGTCAGTTGAATGATGAAACTCCAGGTGGCATGGCCCAGTCGGTACATGGCGCGAATGACATAATTGGCTATAAGAAATCGTCCGTCACCCGCTGATTGGCACAGAATCGCTCTGACTGATTGGTTGAAATGCCGGCACCTGATTGGTTATTTTGACATCCACTGCAGAAGGCATTGTATGCTACAATCCTCTCAAGCTCAACGTGTAGATGTATACGTGGGCCAGCGTCAGGCGCTATGATTAAACCCAGTATATCGTATCAGCGTATATATTGTTAAAGCTCAATATATAAACACCTGCACCGCAATCTGATGTTTCAGCTGGTCCACTTCTTCAAGACTGGTACGCACGTGGTTGTAATAAGAGTATACATGACCTTGTTGACAACATCCAGCTTCACATCTCCTAATGGAGAATGACAAAGCACGGTTGAATGAGAGATAAATAAATATCCAAAACAACACGCTCTTGAAGGGCTCAACATGATATCATATAGGTCAGCGCTGAGACCCCCAATTAATATTGGTAGGGCTGATCATATACATCTATTATATGTATATATGGCTGTAGTCATAACACAAACAAACAAACAAAGCACGTAGATCGATGCACCTCTTCAAAGTGGACGGACACATAGATTCAACTGACGGCTTGGGACAGTGTTAGATGTTCCCGCAGACTACAATCATCGAGAGACGGAATGCAGACAGCGGCTGACATCCTGAAATGAAGATGACCCGTATTTAATATCTCTTTTAGTGAGAATCATGTTCCCACAGACTACAAACATTGAGAGACGGAATGCAGACAGCGGCTGACATCCTGAAATGAACATTACCCGTATTTAATATCTCTTTAAGTGAGATTCATGTTCCGACACCTGGATTGAGAAATAGTAAGAATATGCTATCAGGTTCGAGATGTTTTTCGATGCATAATCAGAATCTCCTGTGACGACCATGCCGGGATCGTGCCACTCCGTTAAGTATATTGCTAAAATACACTGGCACGTGAGAAGAACAGTCCGCAAGAAAGAAGAGAAAAACAAGATATGTGTGAATCGAAATTAATAAACGATTACACAACGTGTGCAGTGTTGTGTAAAGCACAGACAACAGTAACGCAGAAGGAGAGTGTAAATCTAAAATAATGTAAGATTTTAGCCCGTGGGTAACTCCGGCATCACTATATCTACGAGAATATGAGAGTATTTATCGCGAATAGTTAAATATATTCATGATTAGGCTTGGCCCCTGATGAGAGATATGCCTGGGATATACATAAGATATATTCCCGAAATTATCCGAAACAACTGCTCTGAGGTACATGTTAGTACATATAGTGATGTTATAATAACTCCTATACTCAGGCAGGTGTAGGGTCAGAACACCCTGAGAAAGTGGGTGTGTATATGAACATCTCTTCACACAACTGTTGTACATCCTTCTTGGGCGGCCATCTTGGGTTTTTCACGTGCCAATTGGTTTGACATCATCCAGTGCATAATTCCACATAGAATGTCTCTGAATCCGAAGATGGAAGACAAAACACACAGTTTCTACTATAATTCTTAAGAAAATCCTTAAGAAATGGCGGCCATCTTGAAAATGGTGGCCATATTGGATTTTTCAAATGGCCCCATATCTAATTAGTATCACTCTTCAGTTTTTCTTTTTTCTTCTGCACATTTGTAGTTTTGATCTCCTGCCCGGAGACTGTTCTCATTTGATGCCCCTTGCAGCATTCATAAAAAATACCATACTTCTGTCTGACAGTCATATACACATGTGCAATGCACGGTAGCTTGTGCATTGAACGTGATAATTGGTACATTATCGCAGTAAATTTTATCTTTACAATTTCCTTTAAAATTTGCCTTTCCAATCTATTTTATCCGGTATCATTTGTTACGGCGAGATAGGTGCACCGTAGTCATTCTCCAGGCGTAACCACGTAGCGAGTTTTTGTGGATACAAATTATGTATGCGTATCCACATTTTAAAATCACCGAAAACAAGAAATTTCCAAATTGTGGATACACATGATTTTTTGGTGATGTATCCACATTTTTACTTCCACCTTACTTGACCAATTATCAGCATGAGAACAGAATAAAATTGCGACAAAACTCTGGGACAGATTTCGTTATTTTTTCAAGTGTCTAACGTGTCTTCTCCGAAAAACGAAATAGGAACGACTGGCACTTTTGCACAAAACTCTTTTACATATCTGATTATGGTTACAAAGAATAAAAACCTGGTGTGTTTTCCTTTTGCTGCTATGGATGAGAAAGGGATACGATATTTCGATCCCGTCAACGCTGAACTTTCATCCCAAGTCTGAATTTCCCAGAGTACAAGTAATCGTGAATTTGATTGGCTGAACAGTACATATTGGCTCCGCCCACACGTTATTCAACCAATCAGTAAACCTTTTACACGACATACGAATTCAATGAAACTAAATAAGATCGGCTCGTTTTCTAGATTTATAGTTTTTCTTTCCAATCCATATGAATTTAAAGGTATTTCTGTAAAACCGTGATTATTTAGCATTTAAAATAACACTATGAGTATGACAGTATCTTGTTTTATAGTCCAGAGTTGTTAGAAAAATGATCATGGAGTAGGAGAATAGCGAGTTTTCTGAACTTGTCGGAGATTGCGACGTCTGAAGATTTTCTTGTCTGGATGTACTTTTAGTAGATTCATTTTCTCACAGATTAAATAAGTATGGAAATTATATCAATGTGGATACATCTCTTATATAGGATGCGTATCCACATTTTACAAAATTCGATGTTTTATGCTCTAGATAAAAATGTGCATACACATCCTATATAGAGATGTATCCACAAACACCTTCTATATTGCGGTCACGCCATTCTTCATGGTCCATCGACAACCGATCCGTGGAACTTTTGTTGTAAGATCACAAAGGTGGTGTTAGCTTCAGATATAGGGAATCGTCTTCAATGCATATTTGATAGGCCCCCTACACACAGCTTATTCAGACTGAATATTTCAGAATTATTTGTTGCTCAAATTGGTTTTGGATAAAGGTGTCCTATTTTTGTAACAAAAAGAAAATCTGCACCGAAAAGTGCATAAAAATACGAAAATGCGCCATAAATCCGTTTTCGTGCATCTGCAGCCCTTCATTATTTCGTGTCTTGTAATTCAGCACGTATACATGTAGGCTGTACAAAATGGTCCATTTCATATCATTTTGATAAAAGTGAAAGTTTAGCCCTACAAACCGAACAGCTTGAGGAAGATTCCTTATGTAAAGCGAACACCACCTTTCCTCCCTTAAATGATCACAAATATGGGACTAATAAACCCCTCTGATGCAAGTAAACCCGACATCAGTACTTTAAGTACTTTGATTTTCTGTTAGTCAAACTCTATCATTCCTGAAAGTTTCATGCTTGTTGCCAAAATGGCACAATTTTTTCACCAAACTGCTGGACTATTGTGCGATCTATCCAGAAGATTGGTTAGTTTTGCACTGCATCAACTGGTGCAAATCCCAGCTCTGAGTTTATTATTGGTTTGAATACAAATTTGTGCATTCTTATTGGCCCAGCCACTAGAACTGCATCTAATTCAACAATCAAGATGACAAGTGTGTTGGGCAATTCTGCCTAACCTTGAGTAAATCAGCAATGCCAAAGCTCATAAAGAAATTAAATTCATAACATTTTAATGAATCTTCATGCCCAAATGTGAGCAATTCTGATTACCTCTGTGAAATAATGTTACTGAAGTTCTTATACCAGAACTGATGCTGATGGACTACCCGCGACATCCTGTAACCTCTGACCCATGACATCACAGTCAAATTATGATCATGTATACAGCATCGATACAGGACGTAGAATTGTGATGTACTTCGCACAACCATTGGGTGTGATCATGACATCTTCAAGACAATAACAAAGGTATTAAGTTGTACTTTTGTGCCTTGCAATAGAAAGTTCTGTTTCCTAGAACAATCACTACGATGATTGCTTATTATAATCAATCAAAATCCGATGTCATGGCCAATGCCGTTTCCAAACAGGCCTGATATTTAAGGGTTTGAGTTTGTTCTTTTCAGACTTCGACCACTTCCCAAATCAACTTGTTATAACATGTCAAATAACCCGACTTGCAACAATTTAGCAGAAGAAGTCCTTTTAGCCCTGGATGTCTCATTCATATCTAGTGAAACTGAACTTCATACTTTTCAGAGATAATGTTCTATATTTTGATTTGTCATATTCTTAAATATAGACAGGATATCATGCTATTGATCAGTCAGGTTTATGGGATCTATATCAAATCAGTGGTATATAGAAACATGTTTGCAATTCATGCATGTACATCGTCATCAGCATGGATTTTTTTCCCGGCAAGTTGACAGAAACTAGTGAATATCAAAAAGTGAATATAGTTTACATGACAAAGATGTTTTGAACTGATTAACAGCTTACTCATCCAGGACCAAAATTGATATTTTGTATGCTAATTTAGGAATTTGTCAGTTAAAAGATATTTTGACATGTAGATCTGAGTGCTTTTCAGTGCGTATAAATAGAAATTCTGATGGGAAATAAATCTTTAACCCTTCTAGTTCTACATTGAGAATATTCACCCATCAGATACATCATGTATATATGTCAAATGACAGGTGAATCATGAAACATGTTAGAGATGGACCCCAGTATATTTACAATGTAGCTATATTCAAATTAACAGATACTACTAATAGTTTTGGTAGGGAAATCCCTCTAATAATACAATCCCCTTATAAAAATTAAATCATCTCCGACTTTGGAGATAAAATTGAATCGGGTGTTCCAATAAATTTCATTCTCCAAAACCATTGAAATAACGAAGAAATAATGGATTATATGCATGATTTTGAGCCATTTGTCAACTTCCTGTTCTAATCAATTTGATCACCCCCATATTTCATAGTGGGGTATTTCATTTTCTGTGATTGAATTAATAGTGATCACCGTAGTTCATGTAGCAGGCTAGGATATTGCTTTGTAGCACAAACTGTTTTCAACTAAGATATACAAGTATACATATAGTGGGAGATGTTTAATAGTTGTGAGGGATATGTGGTTAATCAGTGTGAGTTTGTGATGTGTTATTGTGAGATGTTACTGCCTGGGGGCAGGTGTTCTACTTATCAGTGTATATATTGCATCTTGTGTCACCACCTTCCCTGAGGTAACTTCTAGGTAAATCTATGGGTTGTCATGGTAACCGGAAGCAAGAAATAATATAATTTTTTGCATCCATACAATAAATAGAACATGTGTGGTATGTTCGTCCGTCAAGCTGACATTTTCCACTGTAGGCAGATGACTGATTAAAATATGATATCATTATTGACAGTTGTGACTGGTGACATTAACAGTTTTTCCCATAAATTAATAAATACACGTTTGTTTAAAAGAAATAAATGCTACAAGTACATGTATCACACATTATAAATTCTTGATGTGTTGAAATTATCCATGTTATCGGTATCAGAGAATGAAAGACTTGGCTCCAGTTGCTAGGCAACATGAGATAATCTCTACAGGTAACAATTCACATTTTATCATCTTTTCAAGCTTGAAATAGGGTCATAGCGTCTGGTCATTGTGCAGCTGCTTCATATATGAATATCATAGTGAGTCAACAGATCTGATTGTGCAGAAAATAATGACATACATAGATGCACATGTTCAAGTTCAGTTGTACTGGTACATTAAATATTCATGTAACAAGTTGATGATCCAATATATTATAGTTCCAACACACCTTATTAACAGGCGAAAAACACAGTTTGGTGAAAGCATGTATCCACACAGCAGGCCCATGAAATCTACACTGGTAACCTATGGCAACCTATTGCATAATTATTAACCTACTGTCATATTATTGGTCAGAATTATGGGAACCTGAAAATAGGTGGTTACAATTATTTTTTTATATGGCAACCTCTAGGCAACCTGAAAACTGGTTACCACCTTAAATCGAGACCTGTACAGTATCAAAACTATAAAGATTTTTTTTTTCCAGCCAATAATCAATATTGAAACTTCACAAATTGGACACTGTTATTCACCCAATTTTCACCCGTCAGCCCATCCGTCTGTTAGAAGGGCATCAGGTGACCTTGAGACAACTGAAACAATCGTCATATGCTTATCTTTTCAGACCATTCTGTGCAGTGGTAGTGGAAAATTGAACAGTCATTTCTCTGGTTGCCGCATGCCATTACCATGGCAACCGATACAGAAATTGATGATAGTCTTTACAGGTTGGTATATGCATGTTTCAGATTGTAGAGCCTGGAAGAGCTCTTCTAGGCTCAATTGTTAGATTCAGCACAGCAACTTATTTCCTGGGCTTTGCTCGGACACCCACCATATGGCGATCAGCACAAGTAGTGAACGTTTTCTAGGCTAACAAGTTTTAGCAAGTTTCTAACTTTAAGTCAGATTTAAAACAATGTAATGAATACTTTTTATGCAAAAGATTTCCGGAAGAAGTAGATTGGCGACTAGGTTCTATATGGCAGGTTACAAAATGTATTTTTGTAACAATTCATGAGAAATATTAGAATTATTCATTCAAATATATAGCCAGACGTTTTTTGACCGATTTCTTGCATTTCATTTTTTGCCAAAATTCAAGTTTCAGGCACTCTGATTTGAAGCAAGCTGTCCTATTGCTTAAGGTAGACCACTCTCCTCAGATCAGAATGCCTGAGTTTTCAACTCTAATTTCTCAAAAAGTATTTGTGCTACGCTTGTGAAATTTGGCATGGCTGTTATTTACGTTGTGATCTAGTCATCGGCATCTCAGTTTTTATAAGTTCGGCTTAGTTTTTAGCTCATCTGGGCCGAAGGCTCGATGGGCTAATGTCATGGCCTGATTGTCCGTCGTCCGTCATCCGTCGTCCGTAAACATCTTTTTCTCTGAAACCGCTTGGCCGATTAAGCTGAAACTTGGCATGCATGTTCCCCGCAATGAGTACACCAGAATTTGTTCATGCCGTGTCGATACGATTTTAAATATGGGAGTTTGCCAGTGAAATCTTGTCATTATTTTTCGGTGACTACCTCATGGATCTTTCTCAAATTTGGTACACCGGTTCCCCTTTGGGTCTAGTTGTACAACATGTGTACTGTCCAATTTGAATATCCAATATGGCCACCAGGCGGCCATCTAGGATTTCCCCATGAAACTTTGTTATCGCGATTTCTCAGGAACTACTGCATAGATCTTTCTCAAATTTGGTACACAGGTTTCCCTTGGGGTCTAGTTGTGCAAGATACCTTTTCTGCTCTGATTCAAAAATCCAATATGGCCATCAGGCGGCCATCTTGGATTTCCCCATGAAACATTGTTATTGCGATTTCTCAGGAACTACTGCATGGATCTTTCTCAAATTTGGTACACAGGTTCCCCTTCGGGTCTAGTTGTGCAACATACCTTTTGTGGTCTGATTCAAAAATCCAATATGGCCACCAGGCGTCCATCTTGGATTTCCCTATGAAATTTCGTTATCGTGATTTCTCAGGAAGTACTGCATGGATCTTTCTGAAATTTGGTACACAGGTTCCCCTTGGGGTCTAGTTGTGCAAGATACCTTTTGAGGTCTGATTCAAAAACCCAATATGGCCACCAGGCAGCCATCTTGGATTTCCAGATGAAACATTGTTATCTCGCGATTTCTCAGGAAATACTGCATGGATCTTTCTCAAATTTGGTACACAGGTTCCCCTTGTGGTCTAGTTGTGCAAGATACCTTTTGTTATTTGATTCGAAAATCCAGTGTGGCCACCAGGTGGCCATCTTGGATTTCCCTATGAAACTTTATCACGATTTCTCAGGAACTACTGCATTTATCTTTCTCAAATTTGATACACAGGTTCCCCTTGGGTTCTAGTTGTGCAAGATACCTGATTCAAAATCCAATATGGCCACCAGGCCGCCATTCTGGATTTCCAGATGAAACATTCTTATCGCGATTTCTCAGGAACTACTTCATGGGTCTTCTCAAATTTGGTACACAGGTTCCCCTTGGGGTCTAGTTGTGCAAGATACCTAATCCAATATGGCCACCAGGTGGCTATCTTGAGTTTCCCCGTGAAATTTTGTTATCCTGAATTCTCAGGAAATTATTGCATGGATCTTGATACACGGGTTCCCCTTGTGATCCAGTTGTGCAAGATAACTTTTTTTGGTCCATTTCGAAAATCCAATATGGCCGCATCTTGAATTTCCCATGAAACTTTATCATGAAATCTCAAGAAATAACTGCATGGATCATTTAGTGTTCAGGGGGACAACACAAGTTAGAAACTCATCTGTTGCAGTTCTTTAGTACAAATTTCTCACACCTTCTTTCTCCAGTTACAGCCAGATGAGCTACAGTGCCGTGGCACTATCTTTTACTTATTCAACTTTCAATGTAGAAAGTTGTAAGATAATCAATTTTTGTCAATTCGTTTTCGTTAAATTGATATAAAAATAGCCTGGAACTAGCCAGAAATTTAATAAACTGAGACGCCATTTACTAGTTCTAGTTGTCTTTGATCAAGGTATAGTATCAAATTTGAAATATGTTAAACAGTTTTCAGGAAATTTCAATTGTAAAATGGACGCTATTGTTTTCATTTCATTTTTTTAAATTTTGAATATTTTCTACACAGTAGTAGCAACAGTTATGTATAAATAATTGAATGCCTTCATAAAATATATACATTATTATTATGTTGAATATTTATTGCTATAGAAGACAGAGTTTTAAGGGCTGTACAAAACTGCCTCCAGGGGAGGGGGGGGGGAGGGTGTTACATATCCTTAAAAGTTGTTTTCAAACCAGTCTACTTTGACCAGTCCTCGTAATTAGGCAAGTTATGCAAGCATTGAGAGTAATACCCATTTTCGTAAAGCTAAATGGTAGGATAAAAGACAGACAACACAACCTTGAAGTATCACTTCGTCAGTTAATTGAGTTTTACAATTTCTACAGTGGACGGGAGGCTCTGATCAACGTACTCCTTTGTATTGGTAATCATCAGTGCACAGATCAGTGGTGCTCTTCTGGACATCTATATATCTGTATCCTCTGCATAGATATGGTGAAACCTGTGAATATCAACACCTGTGCTAAACTCACCAACCCCTGAATGCTGACATTATCTATGGTCCCAATACTAAAATATTTTTAACCTTGATAAACCAGAACCCTGTCAGAATGACAGTATAATCTTGTTTCAAACAGGGTCGATATAAACAGGTTTTGACTGTGTTATTTTATATGGATTTCAGTGCATGATTTGATCAACAGCATGTATGTTCGCTACATATTTGTGTTTGTATTTCAAGTCGTCAGCGTTACGTGTTGGGAGACAATGCGATGCAAAGGATGGCCAGGTCCTCTGTCCTTCTCTATGGGCTTGGAGGACTGGGTGTGGAGATTGGTAAGCTACAACTCTTAACTGGAGCCTCTCAACTTCACTTTTCCCATATATACTTTGTAGCACCCAAAGAAGGAAGCTCTGTGTGTCATGAAGTCCTACAGTAATATCTCTGGGTTGATATTAAGAGTAGAACATGCTATTATCACGACTGTGTCCTGTAGATTATTATAAGGATGTATGGGTAACCTCTAAATAAAGACATTACCTTGAGTCTCACTGCTCAAATTTAAGGTGTTTTGAACCTTATTAACCTGAACCCTGTCAAAACTGACACTATAATCTGGTCCCAGGCATTGTCGGTAAACAGCTATCACTGCATTAGCTTACCTGAATAGTTAAACGACAAATGTGCAAAGAGAATTCTGGAACCATGCAACTTTATTCGACAACCATTCTAATACCTTTCTATATTGGATCTGATAATTTGCTTATTATTTTTCACTGCTGAGCATATTTAACAACTCACTAGAAAATTTAAATCTGATTATCTTTAATGTACAGGGACATTCACCTGTGGAATTTGTATGAATAATTATTTGCTGATTATTTTTCAGCCAAGAACGTTGTCCTAGCTGGGATCAAGGTAAGAATCCGACTACGCTAACCACAGGAAGTGAAATGGGGGGATTAAACTTATCTATTTATTAGAACAGGAAGTTGACCAATTGGTTAAAAATCCTGCAGAAGAAAGACCCATTTCCACAGCACGCATTTGGAGAGTGACAACCACATCTGGAAAATAGCCCTCATATTATTCAATGGTGCTGTTCTCACAGCATGTGTCGTGTCGCAGCAACATCAGGACCACTTTTTCGATGCGCTATAAAATTAGAACCAGGGTTATTTCAATGCATTTTTGCTGCAGTCACCTGCTGTGGAAATGCGCCAATACCGCATTGATATCGTTCGCATGTTGTAAAAATGGGCCTTAGTCATTATTTCTTCATTATTTCAGTGAGTTTAGAGGGTGACCAAACGTGGCATGCAATGGTGAGATTCTGTTCTACTAAGAATCATAGTTTGGGACGTGATCCATGTGGTTTTATTTGTCATCGAACTTCTTTACGATCCCACTCTGTTTGTATTTTGGTTCAGCCATAATTTGGAATCCCAGTTCCTTTACATTTTTTAGTGTATTCAAGGTTGACATTAACGGCGTGTCAAACACAGACGAGATCACTTGACCAGACCACCTTTCCAAACCAGACCACCTTTTCAGGGCTCGAAAATTGAAATTTTAATTAATCTACTCGACACCAAGGCAAATAATCTTTTCGCCAGCTGCATGGAGTGCAGTCCCGTCTTGTCCCCAATGCCAGTTGTTACAATGGCTTTGCTGGAGTTATGGTACACAATATCCCTTTCCACAGTGACTTGTTACTGTCCCCCACCACATTAGTTGGGGGGACTTAGAAACACCGGGCGTCCGTAATTCCGTTACACATTTCTTGTCCGATCAACATTCGAGAACCGTTGAACCGATCGACTTCAAACTTGCAAAGTGTCTTGACATCTGTGAGAGGACAGTGGAGATTGCTTTACAGTTACCTGTGTAATCCAAGATGGCCGCAATCAGCCATCTTAGATTTCAGCAGTTGTACAATGTATGTTTACACATTTCTTGTCTGACCAATAACTCGAGAACTATTGAACCGATTGACTTCAGACTTCAGTTTCTTGACATTGGTGAGAGGACAGTTGGGATTGCTTTTCAGTTACCTGCGTAATCCAAGATGGCTGCCATTAGCCATCGTGGATTTCAGCAGTTGTACTCTTTGCACATATCATGTCTGACCAATAACTCTAGAATTATTCAACCGATCTACTTCAAACTTGGAGATTGTCTTGACATCGGTGAGAGGACTGTTGGGATTACTTTTCAGTTATCTGTGTAATTCAAGATGGCTGTCATCAGCCATCTTGGATTGTCAGCAGTTGGATCTTCACAAAAAAACGACCAATAACTCGGTAACTTTTGAACCGATCGACTTTAAACTTGGAGAGTGCCTTGACATCGGTGAGAGAACAGTTGGGATAGCTTTTATTTTACCTTTGTAATCCAAGATGGCCACCGTCAACCATCTTACATTGTCGGATCTTTACGACCAATAACTCGAGAGTCATTGAACTGATTGTCTTCAAACTTGCAGCGTATCTTGACATCGGTGAGAGGACAGTTGGGATTGCTTTTCAGTTACCTGTGTAATTCAAGATGGTCCGATTCGAAAATCCAATATGGCCACAAGGCAGCCATCTTGGATTTCCCCATGAAACCTTGCTATCGCGATTTCTCAAGAACTACTGCATGGATCTTTCTCAAATTTGGTACACATGTTCCCCTTGGGGTCTAGTTGTGCAAGATACCTTTTGTGGTCCGATTCGAAAATCCAATATGGCCACAATGCGACCATCTTGGATTTCCCCCATGAAACCTTGTTATCGCGATTTCTCAGGAACTACTGCATGGATCTTTCCCAAATTCGGTACACAGGTTCCCCTTGGGGTCTAGTTGTGCAAGATACCTTTTCTGGTTCGATTCGAAAATCCAATATGGCCACCAGGCAGCCATCTTGGATTTCCTCATTAAACCTTGTTATCACGATTTCTCAGGAACTACTGCATGGATCTTTCCCAAATTTGGTAGACAGGTTCCCCTTGGGGTCTGGTTGTGCAAGATACCTTTTCTGGTCCGATTCGAAAATCCAATTAGGCCACAAGGCAGCCATCTTGGATTTCCCGATGAAACCTCGCGATTTCTCAGGAACTACTGCAAATTTTAAATCAGTTTTCTTAGTCCAGTGAACTGTTTCGTCTGCTGACGGGTCACTCTTGTGACACAATGTTACAACTTGACAACTTTAGACAACTTTCGATCCAAGGAAGATAATCAGGATTCAGACACTTTCGAGGTTTCAACATTACTGCGCGAATCCCTTCCGGACATTCGCTTTCAGACTAACTTTGCTCTTTTCTCTTGTACTATTACAACTGACAGTACAGTTTCTAGAAATCTTGAAACTCCTTAAACTTAGAAAGATGGTATCTTGGTGTTTTCCAGTGTCCCTTTTTCGATCTTTTTCGCTCAGATTCGAAATTCTGTAAACAAAATTACAAATCAATCGTTTGTTCTTAGTAACAATGGACACAAAGATCCTCTTGTCATTAGCTTACAATTATCGGACAATGGTGGGCGCCAAGATCCTTCAGGATCTCTCGTCTGTGTTGCCGTCATCAACCATCTTGGATTGTCAGCAGTTGGATCTTCACACATTTCTTGTCCGACCAAGAACTCTAACTTTTGAACCGATCGACTTCTCATTGGTGAGAGAACAGTTTGGATTGCTTTTATTTACTTGTGTAATCCAAGATGGCCACCATCAGCCATCTTGCATTGTCTTTACACATTTTTGTCCGACCAATAACTCGAGAACCATTGAACCGATCGTCTTCAAACTTGCCGAGTATCTTGACATCGGTGAGAGGACAGTTGGGATTGCTTTTCATTTACCTAGGTAATCCAAGATGGTTGTCGTTAACGATGACGGTTTTTAATCCCGTAGTGGTATTGATGTCCGGGTTTCTGTCGGATGCATGGATCATCAGATATCTCTATTTCCAAAATCATACCCCCTTTTAATCATATGGGATATTATCGACCATAGATGTTCACGCCCCCGCAACAGCAGCATCAGTTATGTTGCATCCACCATAACTGGTGCTGCTGGCGGGGGACGTGGACCTCTGTGGTAGATTTTTTCCATGTTAAAGCTAGGTAAATCTATGATTTGTTTCATGGAGTGTAATTCACTGTGAAGAGACGTCTGCAATGAATGTGTACCTTACTTCGTATTAGTTCACCCGGGGGATGTTTGCAAAAGGGAATGCCAAACACTTGGTAAACAATATGTCAACATTCCAGAGATCTAAAACTGGAATTGCACAATCAAGATTAAAGTTATAATGAGGAACACGCCAGTTAAAACGTTATGATTCTTTCCAATGTACACTTATCAAATTTTGCCTAAATGCGGGAAGGCAAGTTCTTCCTGAAACGTCTTTATTGTTATAATATTCCTCCTAAATCCCATCATTCTGGGATGCTCCTAAGGGAAAGAACTCTTGAAGAATTTCGTAAGTTCCAATCACAGTACTGTGTCTCAAATCTGATTCTGACAATGCTGATTAGTCGATGTTCTCAATAAAACAATATATTCATTATAAGTATAGTACATGGTAGCGTGAGGTAACAACAACATCGATTAATCCGTATTATTTTATTAAGAACAACATTGACTAATCAGCATTGTTTTATTGATTTGGGACACGGTCCTGTGGCTTCAATTGACTGCCCGCTATTGTCACGAAAGCATGGGGGCGATACAGTTCGCTGTACCGGTAATGCTTCAAACACGAATGCGTCAGCTCGTTCCCGGGCAACGGCACTTGTCTGATCAAGTTCTCGTCAACAGATTTCAAACAACAACACAGACGACACCGGCATTTATCGTAGGCGACCGCATGGCGATTAACTACTGGGTTGGCACAAATATCTACTTGCCAATTTGCGAGTAAGGCCGCTGTCAGTTAATTGGTTGTTTAGCATGACCTTCTCCTGCTAAAACATACATGCTAGATGCTATAATTATTAATTATTAAGGTAAATTTTCCACCATCGACTCATTCCATATCAAATCAAAATATCTTCCATAGATCAACTCAACATATGACAATGTGTAGAGATACATGTAATTATCATATTTATTTTAACTTCATTTATTCCATGTGGGCAGGAAAAATATAATTATTCTGTAAAGAGACATTTTAAGTTTGCTTTAATTTAATTGTAACATTCTGTATATAATAAAACCCAAATGCACACACATTGTATGAACAGAAATCAAGGGAAACAGCTCTTGTGACTACTGTTAAAGTTATCTGCAGAGGTACCCGAATTTTCAACGTCAGGAGTCGCCTGCTAATTAAATCTTCTTTTATTTTTTCTACACTGGCTGAAGATAGGGATTCTCTGTCCAGGGCAACGGATTTTGTATGTCCGTCGTCCATTAGCTGTAAGAGTAATGTATTTCATTGACGTGTAGGTCGACAGCTTGTGTCGTCGTTGTTGTTGTCGGGAGTGAAGACGTGAAGCGTTTGACCACTTTGCTCAAAAGCGTTTCATCAGAGAAATGGATGGTTAAATTCGGCACGATGTACTGACTGGTTGATGAAGAAACAACTGATCCATTAACTAAAACCATGATGGCTTTGGTACGCAACTGTCAAAACTTTCAGAGTTAAAACTTTTACTGCTACATGTACGTGCTCAACACGAGGGAATCCCCGCTAGAGATGCATGCCGGGACTGTGCCTCATTTTGAAACAGTTTCCCCAAGAATGTGAACCAAAATGCCGGCTTTTGTCGCTTCCGCGCTGTGACGACACAGTCAGCTCATGCATTTTCGTGGATTTGCTTACTTATTTTTTTACGGCCAATAATTGCTGATAATTAAAATACATGCGGCATTATTTATCTCCAAAATATTGATGCGGGCGGGTCATGCGAAACAACCTATCAACTGACAACGGCCTAAACCAATATTTTGATCGCCACAAAGGCAAATGAATAAAAACTTTATTCGCCAGGGGCCTTGATTCATTTTGAGATTTTATCATTTTTATCGAGCCCGTAGCTTTAGCTGCGGAAAGCTCGATATAGGTGCCACAATGATGTCCGTCTGTCTATCTATCTGTCTATCTGTCTGTCTGTCTATCTGCAGGACCAACTAAATGTTAAAGTTTTGGACTTAGAAAATTTTTCCTCAGGACCAAGTAAATGTTAAAGTTTGATCCTAAGGCCTGCCCGACCGCTGAACCCTCATATTTCAGATGCTTATATCGGGCTACACATATTGAACCCATCCACTGCCCTCGGGGAGCATGTCCCCACCCCTAGGACCCCAGGACCAAGTAAATGTTAAAGTTTTGGACTTAGAAAATTCCTGACACAGCTTCTCGGCCTCACCTATGTCTCCTAAACTAAGGCCAGCCCAACAACTCTCATCTATTCCAAATGCTTACATCTGGCTACACTTATTGAACCCATCCACTACCCTCGGGGAGCAGGTGCCCATCCCTGGGGCACCGAGCCCCACCCCATATCTCCTAAAGTAAGCTTTGCCCGACCCCATATCCTCATATAATTTGGGAGCTCAGATCATCCTGTACACTTATTCAACCCATCCACTAACCCCAGGAGCATGTCCCCACCCCTGGGGCACTGAGCCCCACCCTATTTCTTCGAAACTAAGCATTGCCTGACCTCATACCATCAGATTTTCCCACAGCTTACATGATCCTACACTTATTCAACCCATGCGCTACCCTGGCATGGAAGCATGTCCCACCCTCGGGGCACTGTGCCCCACCATCCATCACCTAAACTAAGCTTCGACCGATGCCATATCCTCATATTTTCCTGACGCTTACATCATGCTACACATATTCAATACATTGCCCAACTCCATATCCGCATATTTCAATTTCTAATTTTATATCTATTATATGGGATACTAACCTGTTATTAGGCATGAGATGCAGTGTACATTGTATATACAGGCATACATACCAAATCACCTACAGTATATTCCTTTATAGTATTTACTAATAGTTTGGTGACATTATTTTAGTTCAGAAGTACAATATCAAAATAACCGGCGGGGGGAATCCCGCAGTACCGAACCCCTGTTAGTTTTTAATTTCGTGTTGCCTTAAATGAAGGACGCCATTTCCTTAAATTTTGCTATCAAATTCTGGTTGACCCTAAAGCTTTTGCACAACCATATCTGTGTCCACACATTTAACTCATTATATTAATTAAAACTGAGTTTGAATCAGTTTGTGATATCTCAGTCTTTACCAGTGCACATTATTATGGAGCATTACAGTATGATTGAACACAGTTGTCATTGTTCATTCTTTTATTTGCATACAAATGTGAGGATTTACCACAGTGCTGGTGCATACTGGAAATGATAGATTTACTCCAACTATTGCATTGTTATTAGCTTATTAGTTTGTTCACATATCATCACACAAAGTTACACCAAGAACGTGCTCCAAATTGCACACCTATTCTTCCTAACTATACATGTATTTATCAGATCTATGCAATGGGATGTGTAAGCTTTCTTTCGAAAAAAAAATGTAATCTTTATTGGAAGTTATATAATATAGTTTCTCCTTCAATCCAACCTCAACATCACTAACATAGAAATCATATTTCTTAATAAATGTATTGTTATTTTAAATGATGTGCATTGCCAATGATGTGCAACCTCAAATGATGTGCCACCCTGAAGGGCTCGATCTTTTTGCGAAGCTGCATGTTAGTCCATTTGTAGTGTTACAATACACACAACAACAAAACCCCAGCCTAAGGCACTCTTAATTTCCAGTAATTGATAGCTGCCTCATGTCACAGGAACCAGTTTTTTTCGAGCCCGTAGCTTTAGCTGCGGAAAGCTCGATATAGGTGCCACAATGGTGTCCGTCTGTCTATCTGTCTATCTGCAGGACCAAGTGAATGTTAAAGTTTTGGACTTAGAAATTTTTCCTTCAGGACCAAATAAATGTTAAAGTTTGATCCTAAGGCCTGCCCGACCGCCGAACCCTCATATTTCAGATGCTTGCATCAGGCTACACATATTGAACCCATCCACTACCCTGGAGAAGCATGTCCTCACCCCTGGGACCCCAGGACCAAGTAAATGTTAAAGTTTTGGACTTAGAAAATAAACCTGTCCACAGCATCTCGGCCTCAACTTTGTCTCCTAAACTAAGACCATCCCGACCCCCCGAACTGTCATCTATTCCAAATGCTTACATCTGGTTACACTTTTTGAACCTATCCACTACCCTCGGGGAGCATGTCCCCACCCCTGGGGCACAGAGCGCCACCCTCTATCTCTTAAACTAAGCTTCGCCCGACCCCATACCCTGATATAGTCTGGGAGCTTAGATCATGCTACACTTATTCAACCTATCCACTACCCTCGGGGAGCATGTCCCCACCCCTGGGGCACCGAGCCCTACCCTCTATCTCTTAAACTAAGCTTCGCCCGACCCCATACTCTCGTATATTCGGAGAGCTTAGATCATGCTACACTTATTCAACCCATCCACTACCCCAGGGAGCATATCCCCACCCCTGGGGTACTGAACCCCACCCTATATCTCTTAAACTAAGCTTCGCCTGACCCCATACCATCATGTATTCAAGGAGCTTACATCATCATACACTTATTCAACCCATCCGCCATCTACACTTATTCAACCCATCCACTACCCCCGAGAGCATGTCCTCACCCCCGGGGGCATAGAGCCACACCCTCTATCTCTCATATACCCTCATATATTCTGGAAGCTTACATCATTCTACACTTATTCAATGCACTGCCCGACCCCATACCCTCATATTTCAATTTCAAATTTTATATCTCTTATATGTGAAACTAACCTACTATTAGGTATGAGATGCAGTGTACATTGTATATACACACACACAACAAATGACCTACAATATATACTTTATAGTAACTACTAATACATGTAGTTTGATGACATTATTTTGTTTCAGAAGTACAATATTAAATATCCCCGGGGGAATCCCGCAGTACTGAACCTCTATCAGTTTTGAATTTCAAATCATTCTATTCCACATCAAATGGTTTAGCTTAAAGCTTTTACATGAACCATATTTGTGTCCACACATTTAACTTGATAAATTAATTAAAACTGAGTTTGTGGTGTCCCAGTTTTACCAGTGCACATTATTATGTAGCATTACACATGTATGATTGAAAACATTTGTCATTATATTCTTTTATTTGCATACAAATGTGAGGGTTCATCCACAAGGCTGGTGTCCCATTCCATACTGTAAATGATACCTCTACTCCAACTATTACATTGTTAATACATCTGTCAGAAAAGGGATTATATAATTCACATATCATGGTCCAAATTGCACGGTCAGTTGTTTCTAACTATACATGTACATATACGTAATGAGCTGTATATGCTTACTTTGAAAAAGAAATGTAATCTTTATTTCAAGTTTTATAATATAGTTTCTTTCAATCCAACCTCAACATCACTGATATAGAAACCATATTTTTATGTATTGTCATTTCAAATATGTGCAATGCCAATGATGTGCAACCTCAAATGATGTGCCACCCTAAAGGGCTCGATCTTTTTGCGAAGCTGCATTTCAAATTTAAAAGAATTACCTTCAATATTTTTGAACTGTGACCAGGCCGTATGGTTTTACTGTTAGGGTAATACAGAGACTGTAACAATTATGAAGTTATAAATTGTCTAACTATAGATTGCCTGTAAGTTGTAAATATTTGCAGCTAGATGTGATACTTCAGATTTATAGGGTATGGAAAATATTACATGATAAAAGACAAATTTCATCCTTCTGTAATTAAATTAAGAATTAATACAAAGCAGCCATCTTTCAGTCCCCTTGTTTTATCATTTTAGCTCCGCTATTGTGCATGCTATATCCTAGTTTCCATTTTCAATTGCAGAGTTTGACCATACAGGATGAGAAGGCAGCAACCCTTTCAGATTTGGGAACTCAATTCTTTTTACGCGAACAAGATGTTCAGATGGGTAGAAACAGGTTAGCCAATCATTGTCAGAATAATTCTCCCTATTGACAACATGATTTACGAAAAGAGCCACGAATTATAAATTGTAAATATATTGAACACTTCCGATATCCAAATGAACAAAGCTGCCAACAACAATTTCCATCATCTGAATTGTTTAGAAATGACTGGTCATAAGTTTAATAGCAGTAACACTGTCAGAAATGTTGTCAAATCTACCTTTCAAACTGAACCATGAATGATTTCCGAGAAAATGTTTGTGAATATTTGAACAGAGCTGAAGCCAGTGCAGAGCATCTTGGAGAACTGAACCCGTATGTGAGTCTGAAGACTGTATGTACAGGGATAGATGAGACCACAGACCTCTCCTACCTTCTGGACTACCAGGTTAGTGGGCAGATTTCTGGTATATAGTTCATGTAACATGAGATACTGCATTTCAATGTGACTTGACATGTTAGCAGATGGAACAATGGCTGACCATTTGCCCATTTCTCACTATTGGAAATCCCATGAATTCACGTCACTTCGTCTTACATGACCAATATGCCAGATTCCTGATCGGGTTAGCTCTTGCTATTTTTGCTGCCATTGTTGTTCTTCATAGTGTAATCCAATGCTGGCCCTTGTCCTGCTAGATGAACACATTGTCATCCATTTCAGATTCAAGGGGAATTACTCTTCCTGCTTCAAGTTTGTCCACAGTCACAAAATGAAGTTGATTTAATTGGATGAACACCGTAATCATGGTAATCAACGCCACTTTCTAGCAGAAATTAATCTAGCATCTCACCAACTTTTGTTCCCGGCCTTGTGATTGGCACTGACATTTTGGCAGTGACATTAACCTAGTTTGTACACATGCATGTTAGGCATCTTTTCAAATTATTGGATGCCATTGTCTGGCAGCTTGACAGGATCTAAGTCAGGTGAACAAATAGCTGATTTTCATGCGGAATTTTGAGTAAGTTTTGACATCAATTCACTGATGGTACATCGAGAAGGGAGTATTGTGTGAACAACTCATTGTCCACCACACTTTTGACCCAAAAAAGTAATCGTGTGCTTCATAAGCCAGAAGAAGTGTGTGGGCAAGTATTGAAATGCAAGCATGAAAGGGAAACTTGTTGCAACATCCGCATTGTAAAGTCACAACTCTGCAAAGCATAAGATAACTTTCATCATTTGAATATCTCAGGTAAATTCTTGTCCCATCCTCTACTCGTCCATCGGAATTTTCTCCCATCCAAAATCAGAATCACCTATCCAAAAGACATGAGGTAGTGTCTCTAGCTAAGGGCCTGCTTTCGACCGTAACATGAACAATGGCGTGGACTCAACAAATTAACATCACACTATTTTCACACCTATTTGACTGACTTTTCGTCAACTAGACCCCTATTTTATTTCCTCAGATGATGAAGGTTCTCAGTGCATTGGGCAGTTCAAGTTATAAATCTGAGATGGCTTTTTTTGGAGATGATGTGACTAAGAATTCAATATGAAATTGATAAATTTACAGTTACAGTTCGTGCATGATGCGAACGCAATGCGATGGTCTAATTGTTAGAGCGCCCGCTTCATCAGCAGAGGTCCTGGGATCAATCCAGACTGAGTCATACCAAAGTCTGAACAAATGGAACTTGGTTGCTTGGTGCTCAGCATTAAGAGGATAGATCAAGGACTGGTTGAAGTATCATATCTGCGTATGGCAGTCCTATTCACTCACACACTCACTCACCCTTGTACATAATGTGTTAAGAACCTAATGTCATTTCTAACAGCATTCAATACTGATATATTATACCTGATCTTTTCTTGTTTTCAGTGTGTAATTATGACAGAGGCTCCTCTCAAGATCCTTCTCAAGGTTAACAAGTTCTGTAGATCACAAAATCCTCTCATCAAAGTAAGTATGTATGTTATGTGAGACCTAATGGAGAAACTTTTCAGAATACTTCTCATTAGAGGAGGATACTATATGTGATTGCATAATATATAATATAATGTATTACTGCATGATGTACAATGTATTGATGTAAAATTTATTGCTGTAGAACAGATTGCTGTATAATGAATTTCTGTACAATACATTGCCAGGGGTCAAAATGTTCGGTCGTTCACTCGTTTTTACGACCAAATAAATCTACTAACGAGTAAAATCAAAGCCCATGTCGTCCTCCTGATGATCACAACAAAATTGGCTTCCGTAAAAACAAACTGTCAATATCATGGATTAGGCAGAATTGTTGAAAAATGTTTGTTCATCTTTCCCGCTGACAGCCTAACTTTACTGCCGGTAACCATGTTTGCTATTTTGTGGATGCTGGTGTGAAATGGTCCCATGACTGTCATCATGAGTGACCTCCCTTTGTTTCATAACTTGCTATGACAGAATTAGTTCCCTAGGAACAATTTCACCGATGCACTTTCACTCACAACATCAACACGAACTTCCGTGGCTGACAGCACTTATATATTTGCATCATGAATGTTTGGTCAACAAATTATAAAATTGTTTTCGGGGATTTGGGGGCTTCAAAATGCCCCCGAGCTGATGAAGTCAATTTCTCACAGAATATTGATGATAATCAAACATGCCAAACACCAGATGAAATTTTCACGGCAGATGAAGTTAATGTGGGACCTGTACACCCATCGATAATCATGTGTAGAGTCGAGTAGGAGTGATGTACAAATCGACCAGTGCTTCAATGAAAGTTTATCACTTTCAAGATTCATGGAGACGAAATAGATCCTCATTCCTGGTTGCATTTTGATAATGAAAGTAACAAAACGTCCTGTGAGGTTTGTCTTGAAGTTGACAAGTCAAGAAAAGCCAAATTGCAACTTGTGCACCTATTAAGTTTTGATAAAACACTATAATCCCAAGAGAAATTGGTATTGTATTATAATATTATTCCGGAATGAGGATGGGTAAGATACCAGAGTTCGAATTTGGCACCTGTCCGTCAGTCCGAGACTGGTAAAAAATCAAACGGACTGGTGTGAGTGACTGAACAACAAGTCCGTCGGACTGGTAACAAAAAAGCTCTCAGTTCATTGTGTAAACTATTTCTCTGGATATCTCCGCACAATTTGTAAAGAATGAAAAACGAAATGTCTGTTTTCGGTTACCCGACCGAGTCTAAATAAATCGTGCGAGTCTAAACAAATTTCCAGCAAATTCCAACGAAATCACGACCACGGGTGCGTTTTACGACAACAACAACAACCGTAAAGCGGTGCGAACGCTGTCAGCATACCGTAAAGTGTGACTGTAATGCAGCTATTTGCAATGCAGGTTGGCGATCTTTTCAGAAAATAAAGCTCGCAATTCTAGGTCGGGAATCGAGAAGTCAGCAACATGATTACGCTTCAGTCGACCTGATCATGTTTACCTGGACAATTTTAAACATATTCTCCATCAACTTCGAAAGAAATCAACTGATTTTTTGGCTTGAAATGGTGTTTGTTGAAGCAGTGTTTTTCGCGACGACACGTGCAGTCAAAGTCGCCGTCAAAGTCTAGCCGACGGGGTTTGTCGTCTGTGAGTATCTTCACACACGCTCAAGAAATTCAAGAAATGCACAATTATTAATTTCTTATTCAGTAGCAACCATCACAGAGCACAAAATATTCATGATGACAAATGTTCCCACGTCATCTTTTAATTAATATTAACGGACTAGTAAAAATATTTGCGGACTGGTTACATTTTTGGCTCACCAGTCCGGCGGATTGGTTCAAATTTTCCTTAAATTCGAACACTGGATACTATTCTCAACTGTTTTTTTTTGTCCTCCGCCACGAAGTGATGGGAGAACTTGGAAATGCTAACCGTCCGTCCGTCCGTCCGTCCTTCCGTCCGTCCATCCTTCCGTCCGTCCCACATCTTGTGAATGCGATATCTCGAGAATATTTCGACCAATCAACTTCAAACTTGAGAAAGTGCTTTACAGCAGTTAGACAGCCATTGGTATTGATTTTCACTGAGGTACGTAATCCAATATGGCTGCCATTGACCATATTGGATTCTGTCCGTCTCACATCTTGTGAACGCGATATCTCGAGAACAATTTGACCAAACGACTTCAAACTTGGGAAGGTTCTTCACATCAGTTAGACGGCCATTGGTATTGATTTTCACTGAGGTACATGATACAAGATGGCTGCCATTGACCATATTGGATTCTGTCCGTCCCACATCTTGTGAACGCGAGATCTCGAGAACAGTTCAACCAATCGACTTCAAACTTGAGAAGGTGCTTCACATCAGTTAGACGACCATTGGTATTGATTTTCACTGAGGTATGTAATCCAAGATGGCTGCCATTGACCATATTAGATTCCATCCGTCCAACATCTTATGAACGCGATATCTCGAGAACAATTCGACCAATCGACTTCAAACTTGGGAAGGTTCTCCACATCAGTTAGGCGGCCATTGGTATTGATTTTCACTGAGGTACGTAATCCAAGATGGCTGCTATTGACCATATTGTATTCTGTCCGTCCCACATTTTGTGAACGCGATATCTCTCGAGAACAATTCGACCAATCGACTTCAAACTTGTTAAGGTTCTTCACATCAGTTAGATGGCCATTGGTATTGATTTTCACTGAGGTATGTAATCCAAGATGGCTGCCATTGACCATATTGGATTCCATGTGTCTCACATCTTGTGAACAAGATATCTCGAGAACAATTCGACCAATCGACTTCAAACTTGGGAAGGTGCTTCACACCAGTTGAACGGCCATTGGTATTTATTATCGTCGAGGTACATAATCCAAGATGGCTGCCATTGACCATCTTGTATTGCTTCCGTCCCGCATCTTGTGAACGCGGTATCGTGAGAACGATTCGTCCGATTGACTTCAAACTTGAGAAGCTGCTTCACATCAGTTAGATGGCCATTGGTATTGATATTAATTGAGGTAGTATATAATCCAAGATGGCTGCCATTGACCATCTTGGATTTCACTCAGCCATATTGTACCCATCTGTGTTGTGAATGCGATATCTTGATCTATTCCACCCATCGATTTATAAACCTCATCATTCACAAATCCATATACAACAACAGACTTACATTCCAGTGTTACACTACCCATTACTGCTTCCCAAACCTCCTCAACTTGTCTCAACAATTCTAGATAAACATGTTTTTCCGCATACACATATCCACTTTCCAAGTTATATATAAGGAGATATTGGAAGCGTATATGCTGTACGCTCTCAAACAGGCTACTCAGTGGAGGACCTGCTAGCTACTCCGCTTGTTTTTTTTCTTTCAAGTTTCCGTTCTGGAAATTGCAATTGGCTGGAGGGGAAAAAAATTGAAACACTGTTAAGATTACAATTTAAGTTGAAGGTAATCTGCACAATACATGCACCATCTGTAATGGATGACCTCAATCTCACTTGGATGACCTCAGTTTTTCACAAGGTCATCCACTGGATAACCTGGAAATCTGGAACATTTTGCCCCCTGATTGCTGTACAATATTATGCTGTACAGTGTATTGCTGTACAATATATTGCTGTATAGTGTATTGCTGTACACTGCACTGCACTACTGTAAATTGTATTGCTGTACAATGTATTGTTGCACAATATATTGCTGTAGAGTGCATTGTACAATTTTTTGCTGTATGGTGTATTGCTATATATTATATTGCTATACACTGTATTGCTGTTTAACTCATTCGGTACCGTAAGCACCATTTGGCGTCACAGATCTGGGCCTCCTCAACCCCATCGACGCCATATGGCGCAAAACATTTAACTGTCGTGGGAAAATAGAAGTTTGCTACCTAAGTCTTAAACCTGCTTTAATTAATGCCTTTAATCCCTTATTAATTGCACAATCAAACGTAGAAAACGGAAGTTTAAAAGAAAAAGTTAACTCCCCTAGGAGAGAGTTGTCCGCCCCTAGGAGAGCTCTCCATTCAATTCCAGCGTGGCCACTATAAAGGCGACTGTAGCCTTATTCCTATCCTCTTTCTCTTGTTTGCTCGAGCAGTGCACATCTAGGGAAGTATTCAGAGGCAATCTTACAACATTGGTTGTTGTTGTCTCGCTGGTGTAATATCCTTTATCAAGTCTTGTTTTTGTCATTCATTCGGAACTCACTTACTGTATTATTATGTCTGAAGTTCCGACTGGTATTCCTTGTCGTACGTGCGGGAAAAATTTATCCCCTTTAGACGCTCATACGGCTTGTTTGTCTTGTAAAGATTTATGTTACCGGGCGTCCACGTGCGCGGAATGTGTATTATGGAATCCGGCGGCCTGGAAGAATTATGCCCAGGCCCGTCGGGCTTTTCTGTTAGATGCTTGTGATGACTCGTCTTTGTCGGAGATCGACAGACGGGTCTTAGAGATTTCTTTAGTTAATGATGTGAAGTGTAATGAGGATCTTTTTTTTTTTTTTTTTTTTTTTTTTTTTTAATATTTTTTTATTTGACACAGAGAAGTATTTTACAGTACATCATGACATTGTATACATACATGTATATAGATTGTCACAGGTATTCAGATCTAGGTATGCCAAAGTTTCCAGTACAAAAACTAAGTTTCATATATATTCTTAGTTATCATGGACAATGTTAACACAGCCATACACTGTTTACCAGGTCGATATATGGGGTCCATCTTTCTAAGTTCTTATTGTTACAATTCATTCTATCAAGTAGCATCTCTGCCTCATAGTACATTGATATAGAACGTTTAAATGCTACACAGACTGGAGCTTCCCGTCTCATTTTCATTCTGTAAATAAAATGTTTAGCAAGTATTATAATGAAATTTAACAGGCTTTTCTTATTCTCTGTATATCCAAAGAGTACAAGATCTCTATTAAATTTTACGTTTGAACCTGTCTTAATGTAAATCCAGTTTTGTAGTTCAGTCCAGAAGAGTGATGATATTGGACAGTACCAAAACAAATGCTGTATAGTCTCTATCTCCTCATTGCATAAATCACACAAATTTGACTCGGTATAACCTATTCTCTAATGAGGATCTTGACCGGGCTGGTCAAGACCCTCAGTCTCCCGTGTCAGTTTGTATACCTCCAAGCGGTACCGTCCTACACGATGATAATTCCAGGTTGCTAGACAGCTTGACCCGGTCCGGAGTTTCATTGTCTAGGGTCGATCCAAATCCAGTTCCTTTGTTACGCTCAACAAAGGCCAGGTCGGTCAAGCCTGGCCAGTCTATTGTTCCCGTCGAACAAAAGGAATCTTCACCCCAGGTTATTTCTCCTTTACCTATCGGTTCTCCACATGTACCTGTTAGTAAGAAGAAATCAAAGAAACGACGTAGAGTGTCAATTTCTCCTTTACGGGTTAAGACTAGACATAGTTTTCCTAATTCTGAAAAATCTATGGAAGCCTGTTCGGTTCTACCATTAAGTGTTCAGGTTGCGGGCTTACGAACATCCATCCCCGCAATTGTTGATTCTTCACATCGTCGTTCGCATACTGCTACACGACACTCGGGTTCACATTACCATCCACGTTCTCGTACACAACGCTCGGGTTCACCACCTCATCGTTTGTTCTCACCTGTTCGTGATTCTATTGCCTCGGTTCGACGATCTCGTTCTCCGATCCGTAGTTCTCGTCCACCGGTTCATTTTGGTACTAATTTACGGCGCTCCCGTTCTCCGGTACGCCGTTCTCGTACGTCGACAGTTCATTCTCCTGATCCTTCTCACCATTTCCCTAGGGTTTCGGCTCCCTCTGATCAAGATTACCATGTTCATTATCAACGAGCCCCTGTTCTTGATCATTTGGTGGATCATGATTTATCGTCTTGTTCTCAGTCTCCGGTTTCGTCGAGTGAGTCGGATGATTCTTCTTCCTCTCGGGTTAGTGTCAAAGATACGTCGAAGATGGATCATTTGCTTAGTATGCAGGCGCTTTTAGCGTTGGTTCCGGATATGCCCGTCTCTTCGAAGGTTGGTTCTTCTAGTGATAAGTGCCGGACAGCTGCGGATTCTGCATTAGCTACTCCCAAGCCGGATGTTCCTCGTACATGTGCTCCTTCACCAGCATGGGCAGATCATTTAGACAAATTTGATCGTCAATTACAAGATGACAATAAATTTAAGAAGCCTCATTTCCGAGTTTCCCATGGTCTTCATGATAACGTGTTACCTGACAAACCACCCAAGCGTGATCGAGATTTATCTCAGGTTTCTAAATCAGTTAAGTCGACTCCACTTGAATTCAATACCAAATTTGTGGAGAATATCCAAGAGATGTTATTGGCAATCCAACGTGCTTCCTCAGTCACTGATTGGTTTTTGTTGGCTACTTCGCGGATTGCCTTGGACCCTGAGTTACGTCGGGACGATGGATCGACTTCTTTGTCTGCGGGTCGTGTTGCTTATTTGCGGGGTTTCATTGAAACCCTAGTGCAGGCTAATCATCAAGTTATTGAGGCCACTTCTTATTCATACGTTTCGCTTCTCCAAGCGCAACGCAACGCCTTACTTAAGGCTGTCAAGCCGGACGTCTCCTTTATGGTTAAGGATTTTCTGCTTCATCAACCATTAGCTTCCAGCGCCATTTTCAACAATTCTATTGAGTCCGTTGTACCTGTCATCCGCGAGGAACGTACTGCGCGCTTGATTGGGGCTGTTGCTCGGGGTGGTTCGTCGGATCGTCGCTCGAAGCGGGGTCGTAACTCCTCTTCCACCCAACAAGATGGCGGCGCTCGGGGAAGGTTTCGGGGTATTGACAAACCTCCACGCCGAGGTCGCCGTTCCTTTCGTGGTAAATCAACCAAGAGGGGTGGTCGTTCCAGTAAATGACTATCGAGTTCCCGGATCAGATCAAGCCGAAGTTTTGCAGCCTCCTGCTTTCCGGTCGTTCAATCATCATGTTGTGGGCGGCCGCCTTCAATACTTCATAGACAATTGGCGCCTCATCACCGACGACACCTGGAGACGACATCCTCCTATGGGCAGCGGACGAGTCCCGTCTCAACATGCAAGTCCAGTTCACACTTCTGGTCTTACGTCATCTAGGATTCATCCCTCATCCTCTCAAGTCAGAGTTGGTCCCGGCTCAAGTTCGCCGTTACATCGGCGCAGTGTTCGATACTCATCATCAACTGGTATATCCTCCGGAAGATCGTTGGGACAAAATTCAGCTGTTGATTCGAAAGTTTTTGTCATCAACGTCACGGACACGTCAACAGTGGCAAAGTTTGATAGGTTTGCTCACTTCCACTCAGGACCTAACTCATTACGGCCGACTACAGGTGCGTCCACTACAGTATCATCTGTATCCTTACCTACAGACACCTTCCATCAATCCAGCGGTGCCGGTATTGACGTCTCTTCATCCATATCTGATCTGGTGGCAATCCCGGCTCAACGTCATGCAGGGCGTTCCATTCCGTTTTCCGGCTCCGAGTCATCATCTGTACACCGATGCGTCCGAGACCGGTTGGGGTGCCCATCTGGACGAATTAGTAGTATCCGGCAGATGGTCAACGTTGGATGCCAGTCTTCACATCAACCTTTTGGAGATGAAGGCAGTCATTCTGGCGGTGCAACATTGGAGTCATCGTCTCATGTACTCGTCTCTTCTCATTGCGACGGACAATTCCACAGTGATTGCTCACATCAACAAGTTGGGAACAACACGCTCGCTTCCAATGTTTCGCCTTGTGTGGGATCTCTACGAGTGGACTCGTTTTCATCACATTCATCTACACGCCCGCCATGTTCCGGGCCGGCTCAATGTCTTAGCGGACAGCTTATCACGTCCGGACACCGTTCTTCAGACCGAGTGGCAACTTCATCCGGAGGTGTTCCAGCAGATCTCCATCATCTGGGAGTCGCCGCTGATCGATCTGTTTGCTACGAGAAACAACGCCCAATTGACCCTGTTTGTCAGTCCGATTCGGGATCCTCAAGCCTTCGACATCGACGCCCTGTCAATCAATTGGGACAACTTCCTGGCTTATGCATACCCGCCGATCGCCCTAATTCTGGAAGTACTTCAGAAGATTACCCGTCACGACTGCATCATTCTACTCGTAGTCCCGTGGTGGCCTCGGCGACAGTGGTTTCCGGTATTGCTCCCGCTTCTCACCGCCCCGCCACGTCGTTTGCCAGTGTGGCCCGACCTGTTACGTCAACCGCACGGGATTTTTCATCACAACCCTCGGTGGCTCAACCTACACGTTTGCAGACTATCCAGAATGCACTCGCAGTCCAGGGATTTTCAGCAGAGGTTGCACGAACGATGGTTTCAGCCAATCGATCTTCCACATCGCAGCTCTATCAGGCGAAATGGGCCTATTTCGTCTCCTGGTGCCGAGGACATGATGCCGATCCCGACTCTGCCTCTGTTTCCTTAGTAGCTGACTTTCTCCTTCATCTTCATCGTGATAAGAAGTTTCAAATCAGCACCATTGAAGGGTATCGATCTGCTCTGGCTAGGGTGTTACGCCTTACTTCGGGTGTAGACATTAGTCTAAACGATAATATCTCTGCGCTCATTCGCGCCTTCGCGTTACAGTCTCGCCGTACGCGCCAACTGTTACCGAAATGGGATATTGGTGTGGTTCTGTGTGCTCTGATTCGTCCGCCCTTTGAACCTTTGGAATCCGCCTCTATAAAAGCTGTGTCTTATAAGACCGCCTTTTTGGCGGCGTTTGCTTTAGCGTCTAGAGTATCTGAACTTCATGCTCTTGAAAGATCTTCTATGACCTGGACGGCGGATTGGTCTCGCATTTCTTTTCGGCCCATTCCTGAATTTATTGCCAAAAATGAGTCTGTGCGTTCAGGTCCGTGCGCTCAACGATCGTACTCCATTCCGGCGTTGTCAGACTTTGTGCATGGGCTCGAAGACGACCTCCTGTTATGCCCGGTCCGGGCTATTCGCCACTATCTTACTCGTACCGACTCCGCTCGCGGCTCTCGGCGCCTGTTATTTCTGTCTCTTCGGCCGTCGGCTTTGCGTGACATTACCAAAAATACCATCGCCGCGTGGTTGAAGAAAACCATTAAATGGTCTTATCAATTGGCCATAGACGCTCCCCCTCTGTTGTCGAATGCCTCTTCTCATGAGATTCGCGCCATTGCCTCGTCATGGCCATTATGGAAGAATTTGTCCCTCCATGACATTGTCCAATCTTGTGCCTGGACGGCGAACTCCACGTTCACCAACTTCTATCTGAGAGATATGTCAGTCCAGTCAGAAGGGATATCCACGCTTGGGCCGTTAATAGCGGCCCAGCACGTGGTCAACTAAATTCCAAAAAAGGGGGGGGGGCGGCAGTTTGAATCATCACAGCAAATCTGCAAATTGCTGTATCATCTCATCTCATTCATACTATTGGTCCACAATTGATTGATCTCATATTGAAGGAAGAAATAAGTCAGATGGACGACCTTGGATCCTCTAAAGAGATGTCAGACACTGTATCATCACCCTAAGATGTATGTATCCATGGTGAGTGTGATCTTTACCTTAACTGCGGTTTTTGATTGTGTCCTTCAGGTTGAATCTGACGTCCTTCTCAATGATCTCAGCGCCGTCTTCTGCACTCAACTCCCTAAAATGCTGGTTGGATGGAAGACGATTGTGGACTGAGAGTGGTGTGACTTGGCGATCACTAGGCCCGGACCAGTTCTGCCTCACCCGGTCTTAGGAACAGCCAAGATAAATAAGCCTTACCAAGTAGACCAATAACCTGTACGCTGAGGTACTCTCTTGGTATAGACGGCTTCCCGAGTAGACCAATAACCTGTACGCTGAGGTACTCTCTCGGGGGAAACTAATAATTTCCACACCACAAACACAGCTACATGGCTGTGAACAATCAAAGATAAGTACATCAGTATCTTATTCACATGTTTAACCTTTTTATGTTGATGACCAAGGTTTCATTTGTTGATTATGGATTGTTCATGCTATGCCCATGTTTCTGTGTCATTCCAGCGGTCACTTAGCCTACTTTGATATACTACAAGACCGAGGTTCCCACCTCCGTATGTTGGTACTAAGGCATTAATTAAAGCAGGTTTAAGACTTAGGTAGCAAACATTAAACATTTATAAACAATGTTTCTGTTTGTAACTAAGTCAAACCTGCTTTAATTTAATGTGCCCACCCTTCCGTCCCCTCGTACCGCGGCCTTGTTTCACTACTGGTCTCGGTTTGAGAAAGAGGATAGGAATAAGGCTACAGTCGCCTTTATAGTGGCCACGCTGGAATTGAATGGAGAGCTCTCCTAGGGGCGGACAACTCTCTCCTAGGGGAGTTAACTTTTTCTTTTAAACTTCCGTTTTCTACGTTTGATTGTGCAATTAATAAGGGATTAAAGGCATTAATTAAAGCAGGTTTGACTTAGTTACAAACAGAAACATTGTTTATAAATGTTTAATTTTTCATATCTAAGCATTGTCAAATGTAATTAAAGGCCTATATATTTACGAAGCTTATTTTCTCTCGTAACAATTTCCGAAATTTGGATTTGACTAACAGAAAAATTATTTCAAGATCGTTGTTTGAAAACGCAGATAAAAAATAAAATCACGAAAATTTCCAAAATGAAGTCGGCCGTACATACACGGCTGTTGGAATTCTTGTTTTCCTGGTCTATTCAGGAAGAAATATCACGTAAACCATACATATATCGAAACATAAGATCGCTATCTATCCGATTATATATAAAGCATTTTCGTATTGAATGAAAAATATAACGAAATAAAACTATATTCCGAGAAGAGATCTGTGAGAAAATCGCGCAGTTTTGGCCGACATTTGCAAATGTTCAAATACCTTGAAGTGGCATCCGATTCCTTGAGAAATCTGACGAATTCACGAGATATTTTCTGTCAAATTTTCTGTCAAGGTACAGGTATATATCCATTGTTGAGAATTCCTACGATCGTATACGTTTGGTAAATTTATTTCCCAAATATTTCGCTATTGTCCGACACCAACTTGTCAGAATTTCGCACCATCTTTTTCTGTTTTTATTTCTCCAAACAAACCCGCGATGAATGAGGCAATCCGATTGGCTCGCCTTGTGACGTAGACGCTCTTATCCAATCCACTTGCCCAAAACAGCGGGCTTATCAGAAAGATCGTTTCGTGAACACTGTTTTCAATCCAATCAAATCTTTCGTTTCACTGGCCATCCGATGGAGATTGTACTACGAGAAGAAAGCTGAATGAATGGGCTTAACAATGATACGTCATTCATTGAAATCGGTTCAGGGAAACGGAGCACGGACGCGATTGGATCAGACGAGAAAAAAAACCTTCTGCTTCATTATTTTGCGCGTAATATAATGACTATCAACGGAATTTCTACCAGATAAAAACTTTAATTTATAAGTTATATGTGGATGAAATAAAATGAGGAAATTATCATCTTTATCCAGGAAATGGATACTACAATCAGCTATAAATTTTACCAGCCAGAGATTACGTACATCTGAAACCAGACCATGACAATTTCGATGTTATTTTTGTTGAAACATTTTTTTCAAACAGATAAAAACATTTTCATGAAATTTGCATGCATAATTTCATGTATATAATTATAAAAATAACACAAACACAATTTCTGATGCTTGTGTATTTCATGGAGATATAAAGTTTCAAATTTTATTCACTTTCATAAACAAAATATTTTTGAAATGAACTTTTGGTCGACAGCTTCTGTGATGGACATTTGTGCACTGCACACGTTGAGACTCAGCTGTGGAGCTACTGGTACTGAGGCCAGAAATGAGGCTCGGTACTGAATGAGTTAATGTATTGTTGCACAATGTATTGCTGTACAGTGCATTGTTGTACAATTTATTGCTGTATGGTGTATTGCTGTACATTGTATAGCTGTGTAGTGAGTGAGTAGGATTTAACGTCCTTTTCAACATTTTTTCAGTCATATCACGACGGTGCCTACATGTGCCAGAACATGCTGTGTAGTGTATTGTTGTACACTGTATTTGCTGTATAGTGTATTGCTGTACAATCTATCGCCGTACACTGTTTTTGTGTAGAATGACCTGCTGTAGAATGTTTTGCTGTGGAATTTATTGCTGTACAGTATTGCTGTACACTATATTGCCGTACACTATATTGCTGTACACAGTATTGTTGTACAGTGTTTTGCTGTATTGCTCTATAATATATTGCTGTACACTGTATTGCTGTACAATATGTGATGTATTGGTGTACATTGTATTGCATTATTAATTTCTTGATGTACAATTGTAGTTTATATGTGGAGATGTGTACGGTGTTTTTTGCACAGCATTCTGTGATTTTGGGGAAGAGTTTGAGGTGTTAGATAATAATGGAGAGGAACCCAAAGAAACATTCATCGGAAATATTACAAAGGTATTTCTTTGTTTGTTTGTAACATCTGTATGATCATATAAAATGTGTTCATAGCAAGTTTCTATGTTCATGATTTTCGTGTTCAACTTCGCATATTTATGTTATTGAAGTCTTTAAATTCTTTGAAGTTAATAGTTCAATTCAGGGTTTGAAATTTGATTTCTACATTTTAAATTTTATTCATCCTTCAGTTATCTAATTATTAATTAATGCATGTCCACTTGTGTAGGTGAAGATTTCTTCATTAAGGTTTCCCTGATGAGATTCCTTGGTAGACTTTTGCATCAAAATCTTTCCATGTTTATTTTTGCATGGTAATATTATAGTTTATGGATCTAATTAACCTACCATCGTTGCTAGGTTACAAACGTTACTGGACTATGTATCAATGGACAGAACTCCTTAATGGGAGAGTTATCATTTGTACTGATGGAATCAGTAGATAGAATAGTTCTTCGATAGTTGCGATGCTCCAGCTTTCCATTATATTACGATTTCTTCACTTCTTAGGGCAACCCAGGAGTTGTGACATGCTTGGAAAATCATATGCATGGATTTGAGAAGGGAGACAGAGTGAGATTCCGGGAGGTCAGCGGCATGGAGGTGTTAAATGAGAAGCAATGCTCAATAGATGGTAATGATACACATATGTTATGTGAAACTTGTATGTTTCAAGTGGAATATAGTAATTGAAAACATTTGAATTTAATTAAATTCCGACATTGTGAAACACTCGTTCAGAAAATACTGGCTCGGGTGAGAATCGATTCAGTATTTTCTGGTTGGTCATTACACCATGTGGGAATATAATTAATTTATGATTTATTCCTGAAGATGACTGCAAAAAAGATTTGAATTTGTAACAGTTCTGTTTGTTCCATGTTGTAGAGATATGCAACGATTTTGAAACATTGTCATTGGAAGTATAATACAATATGAGGTGTTGAGTACATTGTAGAAAAATATCCATCAAAACAGGAAGAAAAAATATGTCAAAACAGAAAAAAAGGTTTCATGGATGCCATTTATCTACATCCTTCATTTGATGTGGCTTCCTGCAATCATTTGTGATATTTTCACTGCGTTGAATGGCATTGAATTTTAGTCAAATGCATCCGGGTATTGCTAACTTGGGCCTGTGAATTTCATTCATCTTCCCATCTGTTCACTTTTGTAAGTTGTGCGGCATCTCGAGTTCCAGGTCATGGATTAGTACCAAACTTTGATGCAGAACTGTTCTCTATTTTAAATTTCATCAATGCATTGGTGGTAAAAACTAGAGAGGCCACTTTTTTTTAATTTCTTGCTTTACGGATTGAAGGCACCAAAAATTTGGGTCGGTCGGTCGGAAAAAAGAAAAAAATCTCCATAAAAAAAATAGCACAACAAAATTAGATTTTTAAATGTTGAAGTAAAATCATGGCCGGTCTGATCAGTGATAAAAGCTTGCATTGTTAACCCATAAAACAAGCAAACGAGATTGAATTGTTGGACGGAATCGTCCTCTTATTTTATTCCTGAAACGTTCACATTGACGGTCACTGGTGATGATAATATCCATGTGATAAAGAATGGTTGAAAGGTTGGATGCCATTAAATAATTTTTTGAACACCTGCTATAGACACAGACCATCAAGACAGGTGGACGGACGTAAATGACCATGACAATATCCCCGCATTGAAAAATTGTGACATTTCACCAAGAACAGTTTACTTGATGGACCTGTCATAGGCTAGGCCAGGCAGGTTAATATTAGACAGGTGGACAGACGAACTTAACCAAGACAATAACCCTATACACAAGGGTTGAATCATAAAACTGAACTAGCCTTGTATAAATTTGTATATGCAACTTTGAAAATGTCTTGAATAATGAAATTCATATCACATATTACTAGTGATGATTGAACAGGTTTCAAAAAAAATTCGCATTAAGAACTTTTAGTCTACCGGTTTATCATCGAAAATTCAATTTAGGCAAAATATATACTATTCGAATATTTGACCGTTTTGATAACATTCCCCTTGTAATGATTACCATAATTCCCTTAATAATTCGATCACAGGAAGTGCAGCAAAATTGGCTTATATCTGGCAATATTCTTCATGGCACCTGCTAAAAAGTGTCACATTTTGTCGTTATACGACTTTTCTTCAATTTGAATGAAGAATGAAAATGTTACTCTTTCCCTTTGAATAACAGAGTTGAGAAGTGAACTTCCTGTGATTGAATTATTAGGGGAATTACCGTAAGATGTTTGACCGTAGAGAGCCTTGCAATTTTCAGTGTATGCAGATTAGTGCAGGCCTGCTTGCCTTGCCCTGCTATTGTTATGTAAACTGATCATTTGCATATGACTAGTCTCACGCCATTGGTGGTATGATATAAGGCTTGGTCTGTGGAATAAAGTTTTACTAACCAGCCAACTTCTCTGTGCTTGCGTTTGCCATGTTGATTTGTCCAGCCATAACACCCCTTTGATAACTTTTTGATCTTTACAAACCTTGACTTCGGGAGACGATCGTATCGCTGTGTGCACTCATACAAATATCAATGACATTTTTGTCCCCCGCTACTTAGTAGGGGGGGGACTTAGAAACACCGGTGTCCGTAATTCCGTAATTCCGTGATTCCGTAATTCCGTAAGACTTGTCCGGACAATAACTCGTGAACGATTCAACCGATCAACTTCAAACTTGGGGTGTGCCTTGACATTGGCGAGAGGACGGTTGGGATTGTTTTTCAGCAATGTGCGTAATCCAATATGGCCGCCGTCAGCCATTTTGGATTATAAGCAGTACGATCTTAGATTTTCTTGTCCGGACAATAACTCGTGAACGATTTAACCGATCAACTTCAAACTTGGGGTGTGCCTTGACATTGGTGAGAGGACGGTTGGGATTGTTTTTCAGCAATGTGCGTAATCAAATATGGCCGCCGTCAGCCATTTTGGATTATAAGCAGTTCGATCTTAGATTTTCTTGTCCGGACAATAACTCGTGAACGATTTAACCGATCAACTTCAAACTTGGGGTGTGCCTTGACATTGGTGAGAGGACGGTTGGGATTGTTTTTCAGCAATGTGCGTAATCTAATATGGCCGCCGTCAGCCATATTGGATTATAAGCAGTTGGATCTTAGATTTTCTTGTCCGGACAATAACTCGTGAACGATTTAACCGATCAACTTCAAACTTGGGGTGTGCCTTGACATTGGTGAGAGGACGGTTGGGATTGTTTTTCAGCAATGTGCGTAATCTAATATGGCCGCCGTCAGCCATATTGGATTATAAGCAGTTGGATCTTAGATTTTCTTGTCCGGACAATAACTCGTGAACGATTTAACCGATCAACTTCAAACTTGGGGTGTGCCTTGACATTGGTGAGAGGACGGTTGGGATTGTTTTTCAGCAATGTGCGTAATCTAATATGGCCGCTGTCAGCCATATTGGATTATAAGCAGTTGGATCTTAGATTTTCTTGTCCGGACAATAACTCGTGAATGATTTAACCGATCAACTTCAAACTTTGTGTGTGCCTTGACATTGGTGAGAGGACGGTTGTGATTGTTTTTCAGCAATGTGCGTAATCTAATATGGCCGCCGTCAGCCATATTGGATTATAAGCAGTTGGATCTTGTCCAGACAACAACTCGAGAACGATTCAACCGATCTACTTCATATGTGGGGAGTGCCTTGACATTGTTGAGAGGAGGATTAGGATTGTTTTTCAAGGACGTGCTTGATCCAATATGGCCACCATCAGCCATACTGGATTTCATTGGATTTTAAGCAGTTTGATCTTGTCCGGACAATAACTGGAGTACGATTCAACTGATCTACTTCAAACTTGGGAGTGCCTTGACATCGGTGAGAGGACGGTTTGGATTTTTTTCAGCGATGTGCATAATCCAATATGGCCACCGTCAGCCATATTGGATTATAAGCAGTTGGATCTTAGATTTTCTTGTCCGGACAATAACTCGTGAACGATTTAATCGATCAACTTCAAATTTGGGGTGTGCCTTGACATTGGTGAGAGGACGGTTGGGATTGTTTTCCAGCAATGTGCGTAATCTAATATGGCCGCCGTCAGCCATATTGGATTGTAAGCAGTTGAATCTTGTCTGGACAATAACTCGAGAACGATTCAACCGATCTACTTCATACCTGGGGAGTGCCTTGACATTGTTGAGAGGAGGATTAGGATTGTTTTTCAAGGACGTGCTTAATCCAATATGGCCACCATCGGCCATACTGGATTTCATTGGATTTTAAGCAGTTTGATCTTGTCCGGACAATAGCTGGAGTACGATTCAACTGATCTACTTCAAACTTGGGGAGTCCCTTGACCTTAGTGAGAGGACAGTCATGTATTATGTTTTATGGATGTGCATAATCCAATATGGGTGCCATCTGCTGTATTAGATTATGTTAAGCTCATCAGCGATATCTCCATTTTCAAATCATACTCTTATCAATGATATGAGATATCATCGACCCCAAAAAATCGACCATAGAGGTCCATGGCCCCCGCAGCAGCAGCGCCAGTTATGGTGGATGTAATCCACCATAACTGGTGCTGCTAGCGGGGGACATGGACCTCTATGGTCGATTTTAATATTTGTGTTGCCAGGTGTGGATGGTTTTTACCCCTCGGCCAACTTTGGCCTAGGGGTATTGTCATCATGTACGGCTGTCCGTACGTCCGTCCGTTACCGCGATATCTACAGAACCGTTTCATGCATGGCAACCAAACTTGTTACATCTATTTATCTTCACGTAAATCAGAAGCCTATTGAAAATGAGTCATCTCGGACAATATTTTGCAGAGTTATGCCCCTTTTTACAAATAAAAATCCATTTATGATTTGTTATTGTGATAATTTCAGAACCGTTCCATATACAACATCCTAACGTGATACAGTTGTTTCTCTTGACCTGAACTAGATGCCTATCAAAAATGAGTCGTGTCAGAAAGTATTTTGCAGAGTTATGCCCCTTGTCTAATAAAATCCGTTACCGCGATATCTACAGAACCGTTTCATGCATGGCAACCAAACTTGTTACATCTATTTATCTTCACGTAAATCAGAAGCCTATCGAAAATGAGTCATCTCGGACAATATTTTGCAGAGTTATGCCCCTTTTTACAAATAAAAATCCATTTATGATTTGTTATTGTGATAATTCAGAACCGTTCCATATACAACATCCTAACGTGATACAGTTGTTTCTCTTGACCTGAACTAGATGCCTATCGAAAATGAGTCGTGTCAGAAAGTATTTTGCAGAGTTATGCCCCTTGTCTAATAAAATCCACTAATTCCTATGTTAAGTTTGCATATAATTTCTATATCATGTTTGTATACTATCACATTTATTTATTGATTGGATGACTGATTTATTGATTTATTCTCTTACACAATGCGAAGAATGCCTGCAAATCTGTTTTGAAAATGACACTAGATGCCTATCGAAAATGAGTCGTGTCAGAAAGTATTTTGCAGAGTTATGCCCCTTGTCTAACAAAATCCACTAATTCCTATGTTAAGTTTGCATATTATTTCTATATCATGTTAGTATACTATCACATTTATTTATTGATTGGATGACTGATTTATTCTCTTAGACAATGCAAAGAATGCTTGCAAATCTGTTTTGAAAATGACATACATGTGCCATTTAGTATACATGTACTGTATTTATCTAGCCATGTGTTCTGTTGTTTTGGTGAGACATCGATACAGCTCTTAATTTATTCCAGAAACAAATTAATTTAAGGGGAGGAAAACTTCTTTTTTTTTTCAAAGAAAGTACACTTACAATACCAGGGGTAAATATTTCTTCCCACAAGCCAATCAATTGGTAGAGACACCCTTACATTATAATAGCTGGGGTTCAGAGCCGAGGGGTTTCGATAGCGCAGCTTCATGTTTTTCAGTCTCCTTGTGGGCTCGCACAGCCGCGTGCCAAACGACTGCAGAATTTTCGCAGGAATGTCCTGTGGGGTCACGCTTCAGTCTCCGAAATTGGCAGTTTGAGACGTCTCCATTACCATCAAACTGTCGCAGTGTTCGGCTATGACATTTCCAATCGTTTCATCTGGATTGGCTCTGACAAACCAATGAAAAGTGTCACTCCCGTTGTCTATCGACAAATGCAGGAAAATTCCATTAGCTCCCGCCATTATCTCGTCAAGGCACTCTCCAAGCACTGGGAATGCTCAGAAAGCTATACATTTGTGCACAGAATGGCGATTACAACACTTTGTGGGGAGTATTTAGGATAGCGCCGCCATGTGGCGGAAGAGTTGTCTTCCCTCATGGAGAGCTGTTTCCTTTCCAGTCCATCACAGAATTTTGCAACAGGGTTTTTCGTATTTTTTTTTTTTTCGTTGACGGAAAAATCGAGTCGGCGGAGAAAAAAAAAAGAACCATTTGGGAATTATATTTTTTTCATAAAACCCGTTTTTTGGGGTCGGCGAATCCATAAACCAAGGAAACTAAAATCTGGCCAATTAATGTAATTGTTTTAATGTTAAAATAATAGATTGATATCTCTATATGTTGACATGTTGGTTATTATTGTATACAGTGATCAGACCCGACAGTTTCTCTATCTGTGATACCAGTGGGGATGACTTTACTCACTATCTTCATGGGGGAATAGCTACACAGGTCAAGGTCTCGACTACTCTTCACTTTGTAAGTATCTCTCCAGCTGGATGGGGAAATGTGAGTCTCCAATTTGGATATAACAGAGTTTATTTCTCTGGAAAAAGTTAAAAAATATAGAAAAGTTTTTGTTCAAATGTGTATTGATTCATATATTATTACATAACTGAACCCATTTTTTCCAGTCCTATGTTTCATAGCTTTATGTGTTTTTAAGTGATTTAAAAAAACAACAACACATGCCTGGACCTGAAGTTTATTGAATATCACTGACCTTGACCTATTTTATAAAGAACTAATTATATATGTTAAGACTAAGATCTCTGAATTTATGTTCCATATGCAATTAAGTTAGAATAGACCAGAAAATTGTTGAAGATAACTGGTCTTGATATATATTTCCAAGATCAAATTACTTGATTTGATTATTAGGTAAATAGAAGAGAATATTCAGAGCTAAGAATTTGGTCATGCTCTACCAGAACCTCAGTGCAAACTTTCTCCATCAATTAAGACCTTGGCTGACCTGGCTCCACTTCCTATATATTTCTAAAATGAGAGAATGCAGTCAACCCTACTAGATCACATTTTTGTTGACCTACATAATGTTGTCAGAGTTCTAAAAATACATCTTATACAATGCATGATTGCTGAGTGTAGGCAATAACCGAAAACCGAGGGGTATTGGAGCCCATTGGGCTATTTTTTAAGATCTGGTTATAATGAGATTATATTGTACATTGTAGCAATCCTTGGAGCAGCAAATTAAAGCACCAGACATGCTCTATGCTGATTTATCCAAAATGGATGTGAGTATCACAAGTATTCATTATTCATTAGGGCTGTTCCATTTAAAAAGGTATAGTAGGGGCGGAAGGCAGCTTTGAATTATACCCCACCACCCATAGAAATTTTATAGGCCTTCCCAATGTTGTAACATGGGTTGAAGGGAATTTCCTCCTATGACCCATAGAATAATTTATTGAGTGCCTTCCTCCCCTCCAATACCTTTTTAAATGGAACAGCTGTTATTCTACAACCACAGTACCAAACACATCGAGCTAACCGTGTATATATCTGAAACTTTTTATCACGGTTCTGTGAAATCAACATGCATCAAGTGCAGGTGTTCATTTGGGAGATTCTATTTGAGTCGGGTGAGGAAAGGGATGTCTGCTTTCAGACAAATAATAATCGAATAAAACAAATGAATTACAAGATGGAATTTCTTTCTGAACTTTTAACTGTCGGGGGGAAATTGATTACAAAGCGATACAAATAGACCTGTATCCACGTATGTTCCACACAGCCAGTCTCAGCTGACAGAATCACTCCCCATTTGAGAGACCACATAATCTTCTCCACTGATATTGGCACAATGGCAATGGAGATGGGAGCATCCTGTCAATATCAGTGGACGAGTTTTTTCAACAAAGGGGAGAAAGGTTGTCAAAGTTTACCATATTTTTTTTTCAACCTTTCATTATAATCTTTATTGATAATCAATTTGAGTAGCTCAGTAGAATGAAAATAATGTTTTCATAGGCATTCTAAATGGTTATTTAATGCATGGTTAGTGCCTATGAAAATATTATTTCTTAATTGAAACACAGCTGAGAAGAGAAAGGATGATCCAAACACAATCTTCAGTTTGTAAAACTCTTGTGTTCTAATTTGTTGGTAGGAATTGTTCGAATTTTATATGAGAAATATCTTAATTATTGTCTCGCGCCTATAAGGCATGGTCGAACATATACATGTAGTTTCTGGGCTAAGGCTATAGAAAGACTAAATGGATTCTTTCAGTTTTAAATGGCTTTGAGTTTCAGTCAAATGCATATGGGTATTGCCCAATGGGAGCCAGGCATTAAACAGTGAGCAGGAACCATTTCATGCCTGGTTCCCATTGGGCAATACCCATATGCATTTGACTAAAACTCAAAGCTATTTGAAACTGGAAAGAATCCATTTAGTCTCTCTACAGCTTTCGTCCTGAAACTGTATGTCCACAGAGTTCTACTGATGGTGTCATGGAATACAACTAAATGGAATTAGACATTGCTGAGTATTCGTTGAAGGTCACCAGAACAAGGTTTTTTCAAGATGAGGCTGTAAAAAACAGAATTGTTGCAGTTGGTGTTCAAGTTTTTACCCCTCGGCCAAAATTTGGCCGAAGGGTATTGTCGTCGTCATGTACGTCTGTCCGTCCGTCCGTCTTGCCGTCCGTCCGTCCGTCCGTCCGTCTGTCCGTCTGTCCGTCACACCTTTCTCGTTACCAAGATATCTTCAGAACGACTTACCTTAGGCACACCAAACTTGCAATGCACATCCGTATGCTTGTGACCCAGAACCCTATTGAATCTGGACCTGATTGGTTAGAAACGTTGGTGGCCATCTTTAATTTATGCGAAACCATCACAGCTTTCTTGTTACCAAGATATCTTTAGAACGACTTACCCTAGGCACCCCAAACTTGCACTGCACATCCATATGCTCATGACCCAGAACCCTATTGAATCTGGACCTGATTGGTTGGAAACTTTGGCGGCCATATTTAATTTATGCGAAATCATTAATCTTGTGTATCTTAGGTACCATTTCTCTATTCAGTGTGAAACTTGGTATAGATCATCGATGCATCAAGAAACTTCAAAGGAATGACCAAACCAGTTTCCCTGATTCGGTGAAAACCTTGGTGGCCATCTTTAATTTATGCAAAATCTTCAATGATATATATCTCTGGTACCATTCAAGTGTTCTATATGAAACTTGGTATACAGCATCGATGTATCAAGAGATCTGCAATGTATAGCCACATCAGTTCCTCTGAGTGGCGGGAAGGATGGGCGGCCATCTTTAATTTATGCAAAATCATTAATGATCTCTATCTCTGATACTGTTCGAGTGCTCGATGTAAAATTTGGTATATATCATCGAAGCATCAATAGACTTACGATAAATGACAGTTCTGGCGTTTCTGATTGGGCGGAACCTTGGCGGCCATCTTTAATTAATGCAAAATCTTCAATGATATATATCTTTGATACCATTTCAGTGTTCTATATGAAACTTGGTATCCAGCATCGGTGTATCAAGAGACTTGCAATGAATAACCACATCGGTTCCTCTGAGTGGCGGGAAGGATGGGCGGCCATCTTTAATTTATGCGAAATCATTAATGATCTATATCTCTGATACGGTTCAAGTGCTCAATGTAAAATTTGGTATACATCATCGATGTATCAATAGACAGTTCTGTTTTTTCTGCTTGGGCGGAAACCTTGGTGGCCATCTTTAATTTATGCAAAATCTTTAATGATGTTTATCTTTGATACCATTTCAGTGTTCTATATGAAACTTGGTATACAGAATCTATGTATCAAGAGACTTGCAATGAATAACTACATCAGTTTCTCTGAGTGGTGGGAAGGATGGGCGGCCATCTTTAATTTATGCGAAATCATTAGGGATCTCTATCTCAGATAATTTTCAAATGTTCGATGTAAAATTTGGTATACATCGTCGATGCATCAGCAGACTTATGTAATAAATACCGGTTTCTCTGATTGGACGGAAACGTTTGAGGCCATTTCTAATGGCAAAATTTTTCATAATCTGTATATTTGTTACTTGACTGCTTGGTGTTCCTGAAGTCTTGTTTTAAATTGAATACATTATGAATGGCTGGCGCCCAGAGCCGAGGGGTTTTCAGATGCGCAGCTTCGTATTTTGAATAAAATTAATGATTTGGAGGCATTCAGAACGTGCAGAAAAATGATGTTGATTCATTGCATCAGGTTTATTGGACTAAAATTAACTGAAAATGAGTGTGCACAAAAATACTTAGTGGAAGGTAAGCTTTGAACATGGATGTTGTTTGATGTTGTTATCTGCGTCTGGAAAAAGTCTTCAGGGGGGAGGGGGAGGGAAAATGGGTGGGGGGGGGAGGGAAAATGGGTTGGGGGGGGGGGGGCGGGGAGGAAGAGAAATTGATAGTTCTGTAGTGTGGGAACCCTGGCGGCTATATGGTGAGGTTGACAATATCCTATCCAATTGTGAATCCCCTCTACGTTTCCTTAGCATGCTTAGAGTGTCACAAAGTTTCTTCAGTTTGTCACTTGAACAATTACATTGTACTACATGCTGATTAATACAACCCCATAGATCGTTCATTAGTGAAAAACAGGTTTGTTTATAGAACAGAATAGATGACCTGATCAGTGTGACTGTTTTCCCATATATTTGATTGTGTAGTTATCATTTGTTCATTTCAGAACCCAATATTCATTCATGTTGGTTACATTGCCATGAAGCATTTTCACGAGAGACATGGACGACTTCCTCATATAAGGTATGTTGAGAATGTTTCTAGCTGAATGATGATTATTCAAGCTACTGTTCATTCTCATGTATGATAATCCCTCTAATAATTCAATCCTCCTATCAAAATTCAGTCACCCCCAATTTTTTGAACAAAATTCATTCAGCTGTTCCAATAAATTCGATCAAGTTCCCTTTAGTCTAAAATAAGTGAAATAATGGGTTATCTACATGATTTTGAACCATTTCGTCAATTTTCTTTTGTAGTGCAAAATTTCATTTCCTGTGTCATTGACGGATTCTCATTAGGGATTATCATATGAATAAAGTGACATAAAGGTCAAGCTGATAGTCAATAAAGCAGTTTAGTGAGTGCATTTGTTTTCACATCACAGCAAAATAGTTCTTCTAAAATAATGATTCTGAAAGCAAGTAAGCAATAACATGCATCACATTGGGGAGGGGGGGGGGGGGCTTAGTGTATATGGTGCAGGTATGGGCTACAAATTAGCTCAGAATTAGGATGGAAGAAAGACAATTCTGTTATTGCTGAACTGTTGGGAGAGTTACGTCCCCTGTTTAGACTACTCTAGGTTGTTTATTTAAGGTGATTGAATGCATTGAAGTTCAGACATAATCAAGAGCATTTATTGATTTTAACTCTAACCCCAGGTGTTCCAGTGATGCTGACCAGCTGATGTTAATAGCTTCAGAAGTCAACAAAACTCTACAACTCCCGGTAATTTTGTAGTTCATGAGTATTTAGTTTGTAGGGCTGGCAGATCTGTGGAGAAGATACGCACACATTACCCCAGTAATATAGATTACAGTTTTTACCCCTCTGGCAAACTTTGTAGAAAGCTGCTGTTGAATCCTCAGAGACAGAATATGAGAGAAATGTTGGGGGAAAACTTAATTATCACCTAGTTATCTTGAATTTGACATAACATAAACGCAAGTGCCACAGTTACACTTTAACCGGTCATTAGGCCATTTTTGACATTCAATTGATTGCAGTCTTCTTGGGGTTTTTTCAGTCTATATTGCTTCATGTTCCACTTTCCCAACTTTTCACTCAGATAAACAACATGACGTTTGCCAAGCCCTTGCTGCACCAGTTGTCCTTCTGCTGTCAGGGAGGTTTTGCCCCACTCTGTGCCATGTTAGGGGGCATTCTAGCCCAGGAGGCTTTGAAATCTTTAACAGGAAAGTTTACCCCACTCTCACAATGGGTAAGACATATTTCTCTCAGATACTGTAATCCCTCTAATTATTCCATCCCCCTATCAGAATTCAATCACCCCCAATTTATCGGACAAAATTCAACTGGTGGTTCTAATAAATTTGATCACTCTCTGGAATCATTGAAATAATGAAGAAATCATGGATTATATGCTTGATTTTGGACCATTTTGATAATTTCCTGTTCTAAAAAAATTTGATGCCACTGATTTAAGGATGGAAAATTTCACTTCCTGTTATTGAGTTATTAAAGGAATAGACAACCTTTGATAAACGTATATTGCAAATAAAAGAACAATTCCAGGAGTGCCCAAAACGATTTTTATTTCAATTTTGCAATTTTTTCCAACCGAGTAAGAAAGCCGTTAATGACAAATTCTGTCGCTTGTAAGGGCACCGCCATTACGGCAAGTTTAGTGACGTCACTGGGCCGCAGAACACTGCAGTGAACTGGGCGGAAACGCACAGTTTGCCATGCACTGGAATAATCGCAGCCCGATAGGCCAGCAGGTGTGGCTATACATTCTTGTATTCTGCACCCTGTAAATACCGGCTGATGTTTGTACAATAACAATGATCTTATCCTTGTTGTTGAGAAATCGGGTTTGATCTGTCGGCCAGTCTAGACTGTCAAAGTGTCAATGAAACACAGCATCGAGTTGTCTGATAAAATATGCTTCCGTTACAGGCCAATACTTTACAGCTGGTCAACAAAATTCGGCAGTAAAACTCACTGAGATTGTTTAATGTAAAACCGAGAATGTGAATGATTCTGATTTCTGTGTTACCAATTCAGAGAATCGAGCCTCAATAAAGATCGGCACTCAGCCAGAAAACGAAACTAAATCTGCCTCAGCTGGAGGGCCGTTACCCCGGGAAAAGATTGTCCGGAGATTTCTCTCACCGTTGAACTGTTACCGAAAGAAACTGTCTAGCATGACACGGCCGTTAAACACCCACCCAAATATCTAGCGTGCGAGAAAATTTACCTGAGAATGTTTATGGAATAAATCCTTGTCAGCTAATGTCAGCACTTGCACATGTGCTCATCTGATCGTTTCCTAACAGGACATCTCACAGCAGAGCCGATTAAATGAAATCCGCGTACGGCCGGCATCCACGGTACATGCATCCTCGATCGATATTCTACGATAGATCGTCTTCAATGGGCTCGAACATGCCTGACACTAAGTTGTATCCCTCGACACTGCTCCCAAGCAGCGCAGATGAAAGCATGGTTTGGCCCAGTCATCAGTCAGGTTAAAACTCTCGGAAATGCAAGGCGACCCTTGGAAAAAGTTGAAAATCACTTGCTGCCATGTTTGCTCTCTAACAGCAGAGCGGCCCATTGACGTCATGAGCTAGTTGTCACGTGAATATCACTCGGCCGCTCATTGGTTAAACCATAAAGATGGTGGCTCCCTTCATTCAACACATCTGGTCATTTCCACAATGTTTGGGAGTATTTTTCTTCGTTAGAAAGAATCTCAAAAATAGGGAAAAAATATTTTTGGGCACTGTTTGGATTGTTCTTTCAGTCGCAGTGTACGTTTGCCCAATGTTGTCTATTCCTTTAAAGGGATTGCCATTTCTAGTTTTTCTCGATAAACAGTTGTAACTTCACGAAGTGTGAAATGTTCTGATTCTGTGAGTGATAATTAAACCGTTTAATGGTATTGAATCTTCTTCTAGATTATTATTTTGACTGGGCATTTGAATTTTAGTTTCACCTGGATGCCATGGAGGCCATTGGAGAGGGAGAAAACCAACATTTTCAACAAAAGTATGTACTCTCTACTGTAATCCCTCTAATAATTCAATCCCCCTATTAAAATTCAATCACCTCCAAGTTTGGAGACAAAGTTCTATTGGCTGTTATAATGAACTATAAAATCATTGAAATAAAGAAATGATGGATTATTTGCATTATTTGGGACCATTTTGTCAACATCTAATAATTTTCATCACCGCTAGATTTTATGGTGAAAATTTTCACTTCTGTGATTGAATTATTAGAGGGATTACCCAGGGATTCCGCTAGGGTCTATTTGGGTCCGTCAACGGACCCATTCCCCCCAACTGAATGAAAAAAAATCCCCCTTTTGGTCCGCTTCTTAAGAAGTAAAATGATAGCTAAAGGTTTAAAATGTTACTTTATATCCCTCCAAGTCTTCCCTTCGTGAATATCAATGAAAACACATGTGGAAATTCACATTTGAAAAAACGGCAATTGCCGGAATTAGGACAATGTCCTGATGGTTCTCTGAAGCACGTGGAAAATTTCCCGCTTCCGGAGATATGATAGCACAGCTAACAGTCTGCGACTACAGTCTGTCCCTCCAGCCACGTTCCTTGTGTTTAGTGCTCTTCCAGCGCAGGCCACGGAGCTGAAAGTACAAGCTCTGGAAGGTCAAGTTAACAACTGTCACCATTCGGGTATATTATTAGATCATCTGAGAGCATAATTTTGTTTGCCATGATGTTTTTCAGCTCTCGCTATCAAAATCTGTTCCATGTGCTCTCCACCACGTCCGCGTATCGGCTCGGTTAGCGACCGTCCCGGAAGATTTCTGCTTCCAAGTTCAAATTATCGCGGTAATACATACGTAGCAAAGAGTGTAAATAGATTTTAAACAGACGTTCCTGCTGTTAATCTTTATAATATAATCCATCTCTAGACGCTCTCTCAGGCCATCAATTTCAATGGCAATTATCAAAAATAAACCCCCCTCTCGGACTCTCCCCCCTTCGGTCGCTACGCTCCCTCGTAAGTTGCGGACCCGGATTTTTTTTTCTAGCGGAATCCCTGGATTACCATAACCCTGGTAAGATTGCTTGTTACATGTGTGATACACCTAAGAGTGAATATATATGTGACACACCTAAAATTATTGTATATATGTGTGACACACATGTGTTGTATACATGGATGACACACCTAAGATGGTTGTATATTTGTGTGACACACCTGTGTTGTATATATGCGTAACAACTAAGATTGTGGTATGTATGTGTGACACACCTAAGATGGTGGTATATATGCGTGACACACCTAAGATGGTGGTATATATGCGTGACACACCTAAGATGGTGGTATATATGCGTGACACACCTAAGATGGTGGTATGTATGCATGACACACTTAAGATGGTGGTATATATGCGTGACACACCTAAGATGGTGGTATGTATGCGTGACACACCTAAGATGGTGGTATGTATGCGTGACACACCTAAGATGGTGGTATATATGCGTGACACACCTAAGATGGTGGTATATATGCGTGACACACCTAAGATGGTGGTATGTATGCGTGACACACCTAAGATGGTGGTATATATGCGTGACACACCTAAGATGGTGGTATGTATGCGTGACACACCTAAGATGGTGGTATATATGCGTGACACACCTAAGATGGTTGTATATATGTAAGACTGTTATTAGGGAGCTTTACCTTCAACTTTCTTACATGTGAAAGGTAACGAAACACCTTAAAGTTATAACGTGGTCCAAATTACTAATGCTGTCCTTGTGTTATGTAAGTAACTTGTAAAACAAACTGAGTAAAATGAATGCAGATAGTTAAACTTTATTTTGTGTTTATTATTTGCAGTTGCATGACAAAGGTGATGTTGTGAAGATAGTGCCTGTCCATTGATATAATAAATAATCTTGATTCCCTCTTATTTTCTAGAGGTGACAGATATGATGCCTTACGAGCATGTATAGGAGACGAGTTGTGTAGGAAATTGGCAGGAATTAAATTATTTATGGTAAGTGTATTGATAAAATCTCTTCTGTGTTATGAATAATATCTCTGTTCATTTTCAAAATCTGTTACATTGAACCACTGTCTAATCTGACGAGTGAATGATAGAATAAGGATTGGAGCTGAGCTCATTCGTGTGTGATTGAAAAAATAACTTCGGGCTAAATTTAGCTTTTCTTAATGCCACGCCTACACCATACTGGTTGAAGCTCAGACTCTGAGTCTGCCCTTGGTTATCAAATATATATGGATAGATTCTGTAGAAATAATACTAACAGAATCAGAGTTTCGGGTTATAATTTTTATCTCAATTCATATGAGTTCATGAACTAACCACTCATCAGGAAGTCTCAACACTGATCGATCATGTTGTATATGTGTTCAGATTTTAGATTTCCTCAATATCTCATTGTGATTCTTTCTACGCCTAAAACATAATTGTGGTTTTTTAGCAGGGCTCACGAAACCTGGTCGACAACTCACCAATGGCGAATCAAAAATTACTGCCAGCTAGTGATTTTTTCAGTTAAAGTAAATCGTCAATTTGGCAAGTGAATTTTTGGTGCTTTAAGAATTTATTTGCCAAAGTAAAATTGGGTTCAGTTCATGAGGAAGCGAAATCCAATCAGGCCGAAATTGAACAAAAAATTAAGACAGAGTGTCAGCATATGCTGTGTCAACAGAGGGGAACCCAAGTCTATTTTTAGAGCACATGTGGTCTGACCTAAATTCATACACTGGAGTCTGGACTACTCAGTGAGTGCGCACATATGACTCAACAGCTTACTGCATGACTGTTAAATGAACGACTGTGACTGACTTTTGGTGTTGAAGTCTACCACTGAAAATCTCCTGTACAGGCTATTACTAGCATGGGATATGGTGCAAGAGATTGCACAGAGAACTAAGGGAAATGGCGGGACCTGCGGAAAATTATTTTTGAAGCGGTTGCCGATGTTTCCTAAGAAAAGTAGATGATTTACACATCATCATCATCACACAGAGCCTGTAGTTATTAGGATGTTGATACTCTTGGGCAGTATTGAACTGTGACTCGTCTGATAATTCGCCAACCATTCTTCCCATTCACTTAAATACTGTCAGCTGGAGATTTTAAAGAAACTTCATGGACACTGCTCTTCAAGCATATACTATGCAATGATGATTTCGTTGATGATGAAAAACGTGGTGAAAACATTTCAGTAATCTGTATACCTGTGTGGTTGTCGGGCTACAGAAAAACACCATATTTATACATTTCTTGTCCAATTTGGGCTCTAATATAATGCTGTTGGAAACACTGATGTCTCTCAATTTATTACACGAAAATATCGGCCAGGATTGGCAAGTGAAAAAAGCTTGAGGTCGCCAATGTGGGGAGTAAATTGTTATCCATGCTCGCCAAAAGGCTGGCAACTGGAAATTTGTTTTGTGACCCCTGTGTAGGAAATACTGTCCTGCATTTTTCATTTTGGTCCATGATATTACAATGTATATTTAGAAGACCTCTCGGCCATAGGTGAGGGTGGAATGTAGTGATAAACTGCAATGGTCTGGTCATGTCCCAAGTCGGATTTATTGTCCTCTGTTTCCAAGAAGTAATTTCTGGTTGGCAAAATAATAGTTGATTTCGTTTACTGAATAGCCACTTTGATTTCATGCAGCATTCATTTATCTCGTTGATAGGTAGGCTGTGGGGCCATAGGCTGTGAGATGTTGAAGAACTATGCTTTGTTGGGGATAGGAACAAATGCTGATGGACTGGTATTTATTTTCTCAATATAACTGAACGCTGTCAATTATACATGTACGTATCTTTTAAACATTCAAACTAATCCGTCTCTATAGTAAAATGATATTGAAGCTAGCCCCACTCATGCTCCTTTCAGGATTTATCTGGACTGTTTAATCTCACTCAAACTACTAATTTCATCGGGAGCCTAGACTGTTGGAAGAATAGTTTCTGGTTTCTCCCCATGAACAGCTGGCTATTTGTCTTGTCGTTCTGAGCAGAGTGCATGGAGTGGGGTCATTCACAAACTGTAAGTTCAGCCTCAACTAGACGGGAATCAATTTTTTTTAAACTCCACGAAAGTAACATGTTTTGCCAAAGGTACAAAATAAAACACATTTGACCACATAAAACTAAACTTGTGTCTACCGTTCATGAGAAAATAGAAGAAATTGATTGTCAAAAATAACTGGCTTGGCATGGTGTTTATTTTTCAACAGCCTTGTCAGTAAGAATATACAAGTGTGTTGCGTTCTGGTTATGTACCTTAGACATGAGCTATAACATGATCCCATGACGAGCTGTTCAGCAGTCAGACTTGTTACGTAACTCAAGCGTCACGCAGTGATGTCATTTTCATTTCCACATTTAACACATGAACAATGGCAAGGCAGAAAGTCTGTCGAAGCAGGCAGAGTTTCAAATTTCTCTGACATGATATTCTTACATTCAATGTAAATAGTGACCTCACTGTCATTAAATATATAGGCTATGTAGATTAGCATGCTTTTGTGCTGAAAACGCAGGGGAGAGTTCACAAGATTTGTCGATTTTGAGATTGATAACATCTGTAGGAAACGAATGACTGAGCATCTCCATGTTGACTGCTTTGGCAACAATTTACATCTCATTTGTATAATGCAGTCCTTTGGGTGTCCATTACTGTATTTTATAGAAGTTTATGCCAGACCATTAAAGCATCAATAAGACAACATCCTCATCAATGAACAACTCCATCTCCTTTCATTACCATCGAGCCCATCTGGTGCATGTGTGAAACTTTGGCAGTTACTTACCTATGGTCGGTGGTTCTCTCCGGGTACTCCGGCTTCCTCCACCAACCAAACTGGCTGTCACCATAGGAGTGAAATATACTAGTGTGACATTAAACCATCCCCCCCATCATTACCGTCGACCATTCCTCCAGGGGTTATTCTTGACAAAAAAATTTCATCTACTCAATTTCTGAATTCAATAAAACTCAATTTTTTTCGCGCGCATTCGGTGCGCTAAATAATGCCTAAAACACAATTTTTCCCGATTTTCATCGAATGAAGTATGAAAACTCAATTTTTCCCAATTTTCATCGAATGAAGTGCGAAAACTCAATTTTTAGTGCCTTTTCATCTTAGAAATAGGAAGAATCGATCATTCAGTAGTTTTAGTCCGAGCTTAATGCAGGTGTCAATGTCAGTTGTATGGCCAGCATTTTGGTTGGCTTTCAGAAAAATGAAAATAAAATGTGCCCTCCATCACGTTTTTTTTCACCCCCTCTACAACATTGTGTTGTTGTTGTTGCGCAGCAATACCGAACCGACGTGTTGTGAAAATCAAAGTTCTTGTCTCGCATTTTCGATTACATAATCTATTAAAAAATCTATTCATGGAGACACTTTACATTTCTTGACATTTGGCAGCTCTACATATATCATCCCGCCTACTTTCACTTTCAGCGACGTGCAAATGCCTGCGTCTGACTCTCCCCATTTACTGGAGTTTATTATTGATCATCGACGAGGAGTCAACTGTATGAATGTCTCCATGCATAGATCTTTATTCAGTTCTTTATTTTTCTAAGTTCAGTTTTTCAGCATTTTAAATCCCAATCCTTGACATTTCACCTGTACATTCACATCAACTCTGGAACGATATGTTCGCAACCGCAGCACCTCCATCAGTCTCAGACGAGTTCTTCTGTCTGTGGTATTCATGGCGGGAACTGTCGTCGATAAGGTAAACACCACATGACCACACCACATCCTGGTACCCGGAGTCGGAAATCGCCAACCCCAGTTTCCCCTCATAAAGAAATACAGGCGAGGGTTCCCCACATACACCGCATGCAAAGTGGAACAAAACGTATGCTGTGCGTATAACAACAACAACGCACACATCGCTCTTCCGCCACGGGAGTGCAGTCTTTTCTTTCTTCTCGCGAGCTGTATTATCTTTGCATTTCGTTACAGAAACTCAATTTTATTGAAGGAAACTCAATTTTTTCGCGCGCCATAGGCGCGCGAATGTCCGAAAAATAAAATACTCAATTTTTTCATGGAAAACTCAATTTCCAAAACAACGTCAAAACTCAATTCTTATTTGTTTTTCATCGGGGTTACCCCGATGAAAAACTGTCAAGAAAAACCCCTGTCCTCGTCAGCTTAAGTAATTACATGTATATATATATTATGAGAATCAATTTTGATGTACTTGATCTTTCAGATAACTATCACAGACAATGACCTGATCGAGAAATCCAACCTGAACCGTCAGTTTCTCTTCAGACCTCATCATATACGTGTGAGTGAGTGAGACGGTAAAGTTTGGTCACTGAAGTAATCAGTGACATTTGATAACTCTTTATTTGTCATATTATAGATTTATCATAAACAAGGTATACTCCATTTTGCCAATTTCAGAACAAGAGCAGTGTCTCTAAAATAGTTGCCAAAATTGTTTTTAGGCTAATCATAATGATCCTACCTTCAAATCGTTGTGTGATTTGATGCATACATGTATTTACCACATTCTTACTCATTGTCACTGTTGTGCTCTTGCTGAACGCAATGGTAAACCTTAATTCTCTCTCTCTCTCATTGTCACCATGGTCACTGGTTGATAATTTTTTAATAATTTTCTTATTTATTAAAATAAATAAAAAAATTATTTTATTCAGCCTTTATCATAAAAATTTATTCTCGAGGTTCTTTAACACTTTATTTGACTATTCTCACCTCCAGCAACCAAAGAGTACCACTGCTGCGAAAGCTGCGAAGGAGATCAACCCTAGTGAGTATTTCTATATAGGAGATTCCAATGAATTTGCTTAACTTTTCCACTGTCAACCGGATCCACAACCCAGTAAGGGCTTATTTGTCCAGTGATGTCATTGTAACTGTGTCTCGTCGTGGTCATACTGCCTCTTTGCCTAGTGGGTGTTGTCAATTTCTATCTCATGTATGTGAAGCTATCACTAACTAGTATTTGATCAAGATAATGAATACGTGTAACAAAATTCCTGTCAAAGTTGCAGAAGTTCTCCTTTAAAGGAGAACTCACCTGAACATGTTTTCCACTCTATATTTTACTCCTTGATAATTTCGTTGTGAATTGATTTGTTTTATGAGAATATTCCGTTTAGTGTCAGAGATAATTATTTTTATTTTTCGCGCTAACCAACTGTGGGGTGCCGCCACTATATATGTCAGTTGTGATAAAACTACGTTAGAGTTGAAGAATGAGAATGAGTTGAGTGGATGTAACGTTAGTATTTTGCCGAACACCATGTGACACTACCAATGACGTCTCTGCTGTTACGTCACATGAAAAAGAGACAATGTCAAAGCCCATAGAACCTTGCTTTCATATACAAATATGGTGGTGCCATACAGCCATTCCTCGCAATGTACAAAACATCCCAAATTATAACTACATTGAATGGATTATTTCTGTAAAACAGCTTATTTCTCGTAGCTATTATTATAGTGCAAATTCCTGAAGAAAAATCGAGTTGAGAAGACTCCTCCTTTAAGATTGCATTTGGGGGCTCTGATGTTAACTCTGGGTTATAAGTGTTTCTGTATTCCAAATTTCTATTCGTTTTAGACCTGCACATTGAAGCTCAACAACACAAAGGTAAGATCTACTATCTATTTCATACACGTTTCCATGATTCATTTACCCACAATGACCAGTTGACATCACGTCTGTTTAGAAACCAGGTCGGCTACAAGAAATGTGAGTTTGTAGAGGGGGTGGGCATGGTAAATATATTCTGTTATGCTTCAATTTAGGGCTGTTTAGTACATACTGTTAGTGATTTTAGAAAATAAGTTATGAAATCTTCTTCTTCGACATTGTGATTGAAAGAGATAATAATAGAAAAGGAAAGTTTTGACCCAGCATTCCTTCCTTTCAACTACTACTTCTGCTCATAAAAATATACCTAACTTTCCCTATGGATACTGAACAGTGCTTTGATAGAAGCTCCCTTTCGGATCAAGTGGTTGGCCTTGAAAAGGACCGTTTTGGATTTGAAGAATATGGATTTCATTCAAACATGGCCTCGATCTTCTCTTCATGTTCCTCTATCAGGTCAGATTTGTTACAGCTAGGCAAACTGATAATAGGCATCCCTCAACCCCTCAGCAGCAGTCAATTGGAGACGTAGGCTGTAACGGAAGGACTTCTGGCCGTCTCTGTTAGCTCTGTCAAAACGTATCTGTAGTTCTTCAATCTTCTTATTGAGAAAGACGATCTGTTCACAGGCATGCTGGAGACAGTTCTCATCCTTCTGAAGATCTGCAAATACTTGAGTTTGGGATTCCATAATTTACGAATAGGTGGACATGGTGGAGAGAGAGGTGTAGAGTGGAGTATAGGAACTGGATATGATATAATTTTCAACAGAACTAACCTATATATATGTTATACGAGAAAAAGTCATGTGACAATCACTCTGGTCATGTGACTTGTTTTACACAAACTGATACATGACACCATAGACATGTGTGTGGCTACTGTCAGTTAAGTCCCAGGTGGGTGAAACCAACCCCTACATTTCTGACCATTGAACAGACATAGGTGTGCTTAGACAATTCTCTGGAGGATTACTACACTGGCAGGCTTGTTGACCACAGGGGGAACAGTGAAGGCCAGCTGTGAGAGGGCTTCTCTAACATATAAACTATGGACACCAGTCATGTGTGTCTTACTAGGGTATGTGGACAAACTGACCATGACATTTGTGTGGTTTCTGTCAGTGTCAGTCTCTGTGCTTATACTGGTCAATCAGCTGACCCCTGACCAAAGGTATGGTCAAACAAAATACCCTGGAGGATTATTCTGATGGTTATTCTGATTTGATCAGTTTTGTTAGTTGACCACTGTCCAGGGTTAAGCTCGCAGCTGTCAAAAGTTACTCAAAACATGGAACCCTTGGGGACCTTCGAATAGAAAATTATTTCCTTTTCACATGTATCTATCTATAAACGCTGATGCTTGGCTCCATGAAATGATTGCCATTCTTCAACATTTTGAAGCTGTTCTTGAGAAGTAGAATCCACAACATAACCCAAACATTACATGATTGTATTTTAATGTTAGAAATTTCATTGAAAGAAGCAATATTGTTCTGATGTAAGTCAAACTTTTGATACATTAATGGTAAGTTGTTGGATATCTCTGAAGCATTTATTTTAATGAAAAAGATTATGACAAAGGTTGCGTTTATCTTGAGCAGTCAAAATGATACAAATATGAAAACTAGACCTGCTACAACATTCATTAAAATATTTTACATTATAAAATGTATATATTTTTATAGTATTACGTCAAGTTGATATGTGAATCAAAAACACTTGTGCTCTTGTGATTCATTCACGTCATGTTTGAATCATTGTAATTCATTTTATGAATACTGTCCAGGGCCTAATCCATCCATAATAAAAGGGCAGGGGTTGGTAAGCGCCAAGAAGGGCAGGCAAATTCACATACGCAAATCAGTTGAGCTGGGGAGAGGGGGTTTGGATTTATATATTTTTTTTGGGAGGGGAAGAATTGTGCTCCCTGGAAGAATGTTGAAACTGATCTTATATTACCAGCAACTAAAGAAGACTGTCATACAGAGCTAAAATGGAAAGAATATTCATGCAGTTTTCTAAAGAAAAATAATAAATTTTTACGGCAAGGGCACTGCATGAGTCTGAATATCAGAGACTGATGAGAGCTAGATTTGGGCCTGCTGTCTTTGCTGATAAGTAGACAGTGGAATTTTAATTGACCCTTTGAGTATTTGCGATAAAACCTAGGGGTCCTGATTAACCTTCACGAGAGAGAACAAATATGAATTGACCCTTTGTGTATTTGCGATAAAACCTAGGGGTCCTGATTAACCTTCACGAGAGAGAACAAATATGAATTGACCCTTTGTGTATTTGTGATTGAGAGACAAAACATACGGATTAGCCTGTGTTGAGAGGGAACTAAAATAAATTGAGCCAGTGATCATTTTTGTTTGAGAGACAAAACCTTCTAATTAATATCCATATTTAAAGTAAAAAAATAATGTGTAAGAAGTATAATAAAGTTTCAAAAGTAGGCATGGTAGGTAGTTGAGAGACACTGCTTCAAGAATCAAGTTGGTTTTCTTGAGTTAGGATTGTGTGTGTTTTTTTTTTTTTCGTTTCTTAACTTGAACAGTGCTTTGGTTGAAGTTCTCTTTCGAAAGAAATGCACGGCCCTTAAAAGGGCCATTATGACTCACTCGCTAGCATGTAAGGCTGGTGTTGCTGCGTAGTTTTTCATTGAGAAGATTTCAGTCAAACAATGGCTGCCATCTCTGCTTCATGTTCCTCTATTAGGGCATCTACTGCCTCTGGACCGAAGAGCTGACATCTTAGACTGGATAACTGGTCAGCTTTACTACAGCCCAGCTCGTGGTAGGTATCTCTCAACCCCTCGGCTGTGATGAGCTGAAGACGTAGGCTGGAACGGAATGACTTCTGACCCTGTCTGTCAGCTTTTTCAAAACGCATCTGTAGTTCTTCAATCTTCTTATTGAGGATGACCACCTGTTTACAGGCTTGCTGGAAAACAATCTCGGCTTTCTGAAAACTGGCAAAGACTTTAGCTCTAGATTCCATGATTGAATGATGGGTGGAGAGATACGGATGATGACTGGAGTACACAGATTGGACTGTTGGATATAATCAACACATAAAACTAGAGAAGCCAACACATTTATATGTGGAATCAGTCATGTGACTTCCACTATCATAACTATGGCCATATGACCATATTTGAGTCAGATTAACATTCTATGACATCATCATGCTCCTGGACTGAGAGTATAGGTCCTGGATATCTCAGAACAATAACAATACTGACCAGTCAGCTTTAGGGTTGACCAGAGCTGTGGTCAGTGGGACCCCTTGGAGGATTCTCATTGTTTGGTTATCTTATTCCGGGGTACATACTTTGAACCCACAACTGGGAAAGGCTTCTCAGGACAGCTACCTTGAAACATTAATGGAAATTCTCTGAATATGTTTTTGTGAAATATTAGCAGTAATAGTCTGATATTATAAAGCTAATAAAATTATTTCTAGCTTCACAGGCACTGCCACATCATTTTTATACGCCCGCCAAAAGGCGGACGTATTATGTGATGGCGGTTTCCGTCCGTCTGTCCGTCTGTCCGTCCGCCGTGTCCAGTCTATATCTGGGACAGTTTTCTGTCTACAGTTCTAATTTTTGGTGAGTGGATACCCTATGGGGAGACGATGTGTCGCGTACCAAAATGAAGGTCGAGGTCAGAGGTCAAAGGTCACTGGCCTAAAAAAACAGGAAATCACTGAAGTGTTCGTGTCCGGTCTACATCTGTGAACGTTTTCTATCCACAGTTGCAAATTTTTGTGAGTGGATACGCTAGGTGAAGACGATGTGTCGCGTACCAAAATTAAGGTCGAGGTCAGAGGTCAAAGGTCACTGTTGCCTAAAATCAGGAAATCATTGATCGTTAACAGTTTTCTATCTACAGTTCTAATTTTTGGTGAGTGGATGCCCTAGGGGAGAACGATGTGTTGCATACCAAATGTAGGTCGAGGTCAGAGGTCAAAGGTCAGTGTGACTGAAAAATCAGGAAATCATTAAAAATTTCTAATTTTTTGTGAGTGGATTCAATAGGAGGAAATGAAGTGTCGCATACCAAAAAATAGGTCAAGGTCAAAGGTCAGTGTGACCCCAAAATCAGGAAATTATTAAAAATAACATTTTTTTTGCCAGTAGATACATTAGGGAGACACAATGTGTCACCTACCAAAATGTAGGTCAAGGTCAAAGGTCAAGGTCACTGTGACCCCAAAATCGTGGAATTGTTAAAAATCATGATTTTTTGAGTCCATTGAGAAATTACGGGGATTCGTTTCGTCATGTACCGAAATTTAGATCCAGGTCCATAGTCAAGGTCGCTGTGACCCCAGAATCAAGGTCAAAGGTCAGTGTGACCTAAAAATAAGGAAATCAATAAAAATTACTAATTTTTTATGAGTGGATTCAATAGGGGGAAATGAAGTGTCGCATACCAAAAAAAATAGGTCACGGTCAAAGGTCACTGACCCCAAAATCAGGAAATTATTACAAATAACATTTGTTGTGTCAGTAGATACATTAGGGGGACACGATGTGTCACATACCAAAATGTGGGTCAAGGTCAAAGGTCAAGGTCACTGATCCCAAAATTGTGAAATTGTTAAAAATCATGATTTTTGTGTCCATTGAGAAATTATGAGGAGATGGTTTATCATGTACCAAAATTTAGGTCAAGGTCACGGTCACTAGTCAAGGTCACTGTGACTTCAGAATCAAGAAATCTTTGAAAAGTTTTTTTTTTTTGTGTCAGTGGATACATTAGGGGGACATGTAGGTCAAGGCCGAACGTCAAGGTCACTGTGACACCCAAAATCATGAGATTTATGAAAATCATGATTTTTTTTGTGTCCATTGATTACATTGAGGGAAGACGCTGTGTCCTGTACCAAAATTTAGGTCAAGGTCAAAGGTCAATGTCACTGTGACCCCAAAATCAGGAAATCATTACAAGTCACATTTTCATATGCCTGTCGAAGACGAGGTCATGCAATGCGATGTTGCGTTCTATCCATTAACATTTGTTGTCCATGCGATAACTCTAGTTTCAAGGTATGGATTGGTACCAAAATTTGAGTATACCTTACTCGCATGGCAAAGAGGAGCCATACATCAATCGATCAAAGGTCAAGGTCACAGTCACCCAAAACTGAATCAAGTATAAGATGTGATATATGTTACATTCTCAGAAGCACAAAATTGTAGACCTTTCTCTGGTGTGCTAGCTACCAATTGGAATCAAGGCTATTAAACAAACTTGAAATTTGGACCAATATAATTCCAGATATACAGGCGTATATTGAAGCCCCTTGGGCTCTTGTTTAGCATGGTGTCGATCCTTTGTATGACAGACAGCATGGGAAAATGTAAAAAAATATATATACATGTATATATCCATATATATATTTTTTGTAGATATTAAAGTTTTGCCAAAATAATGTTCTTGAACAGTTAAGTCAAACATTTGTTTGCTGTCTTGTTTTGTTTGCAGGAAATAGTATTTGAAGGCTGACTCTTCAAGTAACTCAAATAACATTGTTGGTTTCCTGTAATTGTATTAAACTACTGCCAGAGAAGATGGATATATTTGGTCTGTGTAAAAAAAAAATTGAAACAAGCTTCTCTCCCTCATCATTTTGCTTTCAAAAAACAATTGCCTGTAAAATTAGAGATTAATATTATTCAACCTAATGGCGTCATGAAAATATTTAAAATCTCCAGTTGAACCAAGAAAATGTTCATCAAAATAGGCATGTAACAGTTGCTCCTCAATGTTATATTATGGGGCTGAGTAAAGCTACATGTACTCAATAAAGCAATGTTGAGTTATGACAGACAGCTAAACAAACTTTTGATAATAGAAAAGTTCTTATCTCCATTTTACCCTAGTTTAGTCTTCTCTAATTTTAACAGCCACTAGCAGGGTTTGAAATGTTTGTGAAATGTATTAAAAAGTAGTAAAATATACTTTTCCGCATGACTATAACATCATCGTGGAGAGGAGAGATGGCATTTGCTGTAGAAAAAGTTAGATTCATTTCTTTTGGTGGAAACTGAGCACAATACTTTAGAATGAACATTGTGGCATTCACGTATTTAACCTAGGGATGACAAGTAAGCTAATAATATTCAATTTAAATGGCTGGGAGAATTATATCTTGATTTTAGAGAGATAATTTAAGGGTCCAATACAAAATTTGAATTTTACAAGCTACAGAAATCAGCCAATGAGACTTCAGGGCCTGATCATGCGGATACAGGATGTCGATTTGGGTACTGATTGGTCTTCTGGATTTTGGTTTTTTTTCTGCTTCTTTAATGTCATCTAATATGGTAAAGAAGCCAAAGTATGAAATAAGAGATTTCAGTATTAGCATCATAAAAGATATTTACAGTTGCCTGAATTTGGGAGTTTTCTACATTTGGGTAACACTGACTAAACATGGTAAACTGACAACCAAGTCATATTTCAGGAAAGGGATAAGAGTTAGAGAACTGACCATGTAATCATTTGACCTGTATATCAGTGACATCTGAAGATTACCTGACCTGTCTGATTGTGTCAAATGGTATCTGGACCAATAATCCCTTCAGATTTAGATGAGCAGATCTGACACAAATATTAGCATAAACTTGGTTCATGATGTAATAATTTAATCTATCATTTGATGGCATTTGAGATTCCAAAACATGTTTTTAAATAAAATTTCAAATAATGGCTGTACAGGTAATTTTATTTTTGTCTTGCATGCTATGTATTTTGTATATATAGCCAAAATATTGCTGAACACAACTTTAAATTTATTTCTCTCTCCTATTTTGTCTGTAAATACACCTGGGTGACCACTGGACAGAAGTTGAATACAGCTTCATCAGTCATAGGTGAAATCACCAGAGTCACTACTGCTCACAGATCATAGAGCAGCCATGTCACTGTTGGGCTGGGCTCTTCACTGTGGTAGTAATCCTTCAAGGGGGATCTGACCATGCCTCTGGTCATCTGACAACACCCTTGGTCAGCTGTCTGTTGGATAATCAGCTGTGGCTGGCTGCCGATGACCTTCACTATTAGTAGCCACACACATATCAAAGCTCATTTGTCTGACATCTGTCAAATTACAAGGGGGATACCCTAGTGAGTGTCACATTACCAATCTCCTCATATATATATATATCTGTTCTGAAAATTCAAGCGTACAGTCTAGCCTCACTATAAGACTCCTCAATATAGCGCTGTTTCTGATATAAGGTAGGTGCTATGATGTCCCTCAAATTAATAAATGCAACTGATTTCAAGCCTTTGTAAGGCCAAACATCTGTAAGGTGGTTCTAATTTGGTCCCCCGATAACAGCGTTATAGAAAGGTTACACTGAAAATCATATCCAATCCCTGTACTCCAGTCCTCACCTATGTCTCCACGTATCCTTCAATTATGGAATCCCTATCTCAAGTATTCGCCAGTCTTCAGAAGACTGCGAACTGTCTCCAGAATGCCTGTGAACAGATCGTCTTTCTCAATAAGAAGATTGAAGAACTACAGATACGTTTTGACAGAGCTAACAGAGACGGGCAGAAGTCATTCCGCTACAGCCTACGTCTCTAATTGACTGCTGCTGAGGGGTTGAGGGACGCCTATTATCAGTTTGCCTGTAACAAATCTGACCCGATAGAGGAAAATGAAGAGAAGATCGTGGCCATGCTTGAATGAAATGGATATCAAATTCAAAATGTCTTTTTTCACGGCCAGCCAATTAATTCGAAAGAGAACTTTTATCTAAGCGCAAAATGATCAAATATCGAACAATAATGAGAGATATGAGAAAAGCATTTTGTATTGTCTAAAGATGAACAATGCAACTTTGTTACCTAACAAAGCAAATGATCAACCATCACATTCAAGCTGAGTTAGTACAAGTTGTCACATGTCAAATGAATTTACATCATTCCATATTGGTCTATGATGCAATTAATCAAAAATGGAAAGATTTGACAGTAGCAATACAATTATTATGTAATATGTTATGCATAAGAAAGATGCACAGTGAAATAGATACCAGATGACATCGAATAAATAAGTGTAAGGAATCTAGGGTGTTATCAAATTACTCTTATCAAAACTGGATTGCATTCCTTGGTGGAGGAGGTACACTTGTCCCTCACTATAACAGGGTTCATTATAAGATGGGTATCAGTATAGCACAGCCTCTATGATGTCCCCCAGTATATGGCTGTCCTATGTCCTATGATGCTGCTGTTATGAAGACTCAATATGGTGTCCCTCATTATAACAGTGTTCATTATAACAGGGTGGGTATCAGTATAGCACAGCCTCTGTGATGTCCCCAGTATATGGCTGTCCTATGTCCTATGATGCTGCTGTTATGAAGACTCAATATAGTGTCCCTCATTATAACAGTGTTCATTATTTAAAGGGTGGGTATCAGTATAGCACAGCCTCTGTGATGTCCCCCAGTATATGGCTGTCCTATGTCCTATGATGCTGCTGTTATGAAGACTCAATATAGTGTCCCTCATTATAACAGTGTTCATTATAACAGGGTGGGTATCAGTATAGCACAGCCTCTGTGATGTCCCCCAGTATATGGCTGTCCTATGATGCTGCTGTTATGAAGACTCAATATAGTGTCCCTCATTATAACAGTGTTCATTATAACAGGGTGGGTATCCGTATAGCACAGCCTCTGTGATGTCCCCAGTATATGGCTGTCCTATGTCCTATGATGCTGCTGTTATGAAGACTCAATATAGTGTCCCTCATTATAACAGTGTTCATTATAACAGGGTGGGTATCAGTATAGCACAGCCTCTGTGATGTCCCCCAGTATATGGCTGTCCAATGTCCTATGATGCTGCTGTTATGAAGACTCAATATAGTGTCCCTCATTATAACAGTGTTCATTATAACAGGGTGGGTATCAGTATAGCACAGCCTCTGTGATGTCCCCCAGTATATGGCTGTCCAATGTCCTATGATGCTGCTGTTATGAAGACTCAATATAGTGCCCCTCATTATAACAGTGTTCATTATAACAGGGTGGGTATCAGTATAGCACAGCCTCTGTGATGTCCCCCAGTATATGGCTGTCCTATGTCCTATGATGCTGCTGTTATGAAGACTCAATATAGTGTCCCTCATTATAACAGTGTTCATTATAACAGGTGGGTATCAGTATAGCACAGCCTCTGTGATGTCCCCAGTATATGGCTGTCCTATGTCCCATGATGCTGTTATGAAGACTCATGTCCCTCGTTATAACAGTGTTCATTATAACAGGGCGGGTATCAGCATAGCACAGCCTCTGTGATGCCCCCCAGTATATGGCAGTCCTATGTCTATGATGCTGCTGTTATGAAGACTCAATATAGTGTCCCTCATTATAACAGTGTTCATTATAACAGGGTGGGTATGAGTATAGCCCAGCCTCTGTGATGTCCCCCAGTATATGGCTGTCCTATGTCCTATGATGCTGCTGTTATGAAGACTCAATATAATGTCCCTCATTATAACAGTGTTCATTATAACAGGGTGGGTATCAGTATAGCACAGCCTCTGTGATGTCCCCAGTATATGGCTGTCCAATGTCCTATGATGCTGCTGTTATGAAGACTCAATATAGTGTCCCTCATTATAACAGTGTTCATTATGACAGGGTGGGTATCAGTATAGCACAGCCTCTGTGATGTCCCCCAGTATATGGCTGTCCTATGTCCTATGATGCTGCTGTTATGAAGACTCAATATAGTGTCCCTCATTATAACAGTGTTCATTATAACAGGGTGGGTATCAGTATAGCACAGCCTCTGTGATGTCCCCCAGTATATGGCTGTCCTATGTCCTATGATGCTGCTGTTATGAAGACTCAATATAGTGTCCCTCATTATAACAGTGTTCATTATAACAGGGTGGGTATCAGTATAGCACAGCCTCTGTGATGTCCCCCAGTATATGGCTGTCCTATGATGCTGCTGTTATGAAGACTCAATATAGTGTCCCTCATTATAACAGTGTTCATTATAACAGGGTGGGTATCAGTATAGCACAGCCTCTGTGATGTCTCCCAGTATATGGCTGTAATAAGTATGCTGCTGTTATGAAGACTCAATATAGTGTGACTCGCCTAAAGTGTGGTCAGTATTTTGTCTCAAAACTTCAGAGTTATATTGAGGGACAAGTGAACCTTCTCAACGCTCGAGATGGGACATGGAATGGATGCAAGTGACATCTGAAGATTAACTGACAGACCTGTCTGATGGGACCTGACTGACCAAAATGTATTCACTTCATCAGACAGCTTTGTTACTGAGAACGATAGAAGTAATCCGAACTACTGACGGTCCCCAGAAATCCCAGGGAAACCATTAGAACCCACTCATATACTAAAAATCCAAGTTGGAGCGCATCTAGGGAAAATGTAGCTTTGAACGGTGCTTTGAAATATGTGACAGATCTCTTCCCCCTCTCTCACTGAGACATTCATTTCACTGGCTGTACCATGAAACCATGTCTGTTCATCCCAAAAATGATAATGCACCCGTTTTCCACAGCTCCCTATCATTTCCTCGAGCAATCTCAATTTGTGCTATTATATGGCAAAATAAAAAAAAAAAGAGATAAACCAGGATCAATGAATGTTATTAAATGTTCTGTTTGCCTCAGTTACCATTGATTTGGTTGGTATCATGGTACACAGAAAGCGAAAACCTGTTGGATATTGTCTTTCTTCGTCTTCCTTCTTCAAACATTAAAGATGAAATGTTTAGGTTTTCAGATTCTCTTTTTAATATTTTACATATGGTAGAAATATATGACATTAACTAAACCTGTGAAGAACATAAAGAGGAAAATATGAAAGCCTTTGAAGTTCACTTGTAAATACATATGAAATGTACTACATGTATGTAAGTTAGTTGATTTAGGGAATAACTGTGTTGTATTTCAGTATTTGCAAACGTTGATGCTGGTTTCACTGCCAGAAATTGTGTTTTACAGACGATGCGCCAGCGGAGTGTGTAAAATGGATATTTGCGGCAGTAAAACCAGCAATAATGTCTTTAAATACTAAAATACAACATGATTATTCCCATTCTAATTCCATTTCTTCCTTTCCAAAGTAAGTTAATAAAATTACTTCAGAAATTCACCACATTTGATGTAACATAAAACATTCTTGCTCATGCAGTTGTAATACTCGAGGATACCTTCGAGCCCAGGTGTTTGCCAGGTATTCATGAAAGAGATGACCGAGAGCGATCAAGCAGCACGTCAAAACAATTTGTGGCCATTAATTCATATTTCATGGTCGCAAATATTTTCAGCTGACCAATTTGGTACATGGATTAAATCGGATGGTATTAGAATGAAGAGTTGACTATTTTGATCTACTTACAGTATGTCCCCAGACAGAGAGTACAGTGTATACTGACCAGTTCTTTGAGGATCAGAATGTCCTGGTCAATGCCCTGGACAATGTGGAGGCCAGGAGATATATGGACAGGTATACTGTAGTACTTAAAACCAACTCAAATGTTGCACATTTAAGACCATCTATATTCTATGAAAATAATTTTAAAGCCTTCATTGTATACACTCACTTTCAGCTAAGAGAAGGTTCTCTGCATGCAGTTGTTTGTTTTCCCTTTCATGAATATGAAATTGGTGATATTTTTCTCTCTTACCAGTGTCACCATTAAAACCAAACTGTGTCATTAATTGAAAATATATTCATCCTCACTGACATGCTCACATTGATTTAAGTCTTTTTCCCGTCTACAAAATGTCCAGTTGAGGTGAAATTTGGTATTCCCTTTTGTTTGCATACCACAGTATAGTTCCATATATTGTATGATGTATCATCATCTACTTTCAGTCGATGTGTTACCAATCAGAGACCATTGTTAGAGTCTGGTACTCTAGGTGCCAAGGCTCATGTCCAAGTTATAGTACCCCATCTGACGGAGAGCTATGCGAGTCAGGTAATAATTGACCGATCAGAGACCACTATTATGGTCTGGTACTTTAGGTGACAAAGATTATGTCATATGTGCCATATCTAATGGAGAGCTTATCGACTGTATATATTTTAAGATTTTAAGAGATTCTTTTCATTGAGCGACTACTTTGGAAGATCTTTTTGGGCGGGCGAGGAAGGACTGTGTCTTGGGTTATTTGAGAGAAATCAGTTTGTTGCATAACTTTTAATTTGTTGGATTACTAACTTAAAGTTATTAACTTGAATACTTAGAATTTTATTTGATCGTCACTATATAGCTGAAATATTGCTGAATGCGACGTTAAACCTTAATTCTCTCTCTCTCTCCTGGAGAGCCTTGCCAATCAGATAGCAATTGACCAATCAGAGGCTGTTATTAGTGTCTATGTGAATTCTGTAACAATCAGAAGCTGTCATTGACATCTGTTACTCCTGATCAAACTTGTGGATCTTTTATATTAAAGTTCACAAGGTAATATTTTTGAAAATAAATGAGAGATATTCTCCAGGAAGTGATGATAGCATCACCTCTAACCATGGTGTGTCTGACGCCATACCTTGGCAGTGATGATAGCATCACCTCTAACCATGGTGTGTCTGACGCCATACCTTGGCAGTGATGATAGCATCACCTCTAACCATGGTGTGTCTGACGCCATACCTTGGCAGTGATGATAGCATCACCTCTAACCATGGTGTGTCTGACGCCATACCTTGGCAGTGATGATAGCATCACCTCTAACCATGGTGTGTCTGGCGCCATACCTTGGCGATGATAGCATCACCTCTAACCATGGTGTGTCTGACGCCATACCTTGGCAGTGATGATAGCATCACCTCTAACCATGGTGTGTCTGACGCCATACCTTGGCAGTGATGATAGCATCACCTCTAACCATGGTGTGTCTGACGCCATACCTTGGCAGTGATGATAGCATCACCTCTAACTGCATGTGTCTGGCGCGCCACACCTTGGCAGTGATGATAGCATCACCTCTAACCATGGTGTGTCTGACGCCATACCTTGGCAGTGATGATAGCATCACCTCTAACCATGGTGTGTCTGACGCCATACCTTGGCAGTGATGATAGCATCACCTCTAACCATGGTGTGTCTGACGCCATACCTTGGCAGTGATGATAGCATCACCTCTAACCATGGTGTGTCTTGACGCCATACCTTGGCAGAGAGCAGGTCTGCCATAACAACGACCAGTCCTGTTATTTTTAGGAGTTTCTAATCACTTTCGTGACCTCTCAGAATATATCCATAATTGAGCGGATTAAGTGCCAAGCAGTGGACTGAATATTTCATCCCTTGTAAAATCGCGTTGGTATCCTTGTTTACATTGATTTACGAGACATCAAAGGGACCATCCCCCAGCCTGGTCTCAGCATAAACTGTCTTGTCTCAGGATATAGAAGTTATTTGATGTCTACACTGTGCTTTAGCAACAGTGATAGGGAGTTATATTCACAGTAACTAACTCATGCAGATGACTAAACTAAACAGACTTTGACTACTGTTCAGTGAGATATGCCCTTTGTTTTTGCTTAGTATGGGAAATGTCTATTTTAATGGATTTCATGAGAAGGTGGATAGGTGCCAAATCACCACCCTGATTGTAATGAATGTATTCTCCCAATTTTCAGTGTTCTGTGCTTTTCTTGTTCCAATATGCCAATATTAAACCAGGATTGTTGATATTTGTGTTTCAGACAGACCCCCATGATGAGGACATCCCTTACTGTACTCTCAAGTCATTCCCTGCCTCCATAGAACACTGTATACAATGGGCCAGAGACAAGGTACATCATCTCCCCAGTATTACATGCTTCACTTGATCCAATGGGGTCTTTCCATATTAATCCTTGGACAATGCTGACTTGCCCGGATGTCGGCGACACTGGTACACAGCACGTGAGCCACTGCATGCGCGGGTTGTTCTCATGATCTGTCTCCTATGTTATAACATGGAGCGGGTTTTTCAACTATTGATGACTGGTGTAAATATTCCTATTATTCCAAGGAAGGACCAATAAGCTTACATTTATGATAATTTTGGCCACTTCAGGTACAAATACACCAGTTAATATCGATTATAAAATATTCTGGGCTAAAGTCATAGGGAGGCACACAGAATGACGAACCGGAATGCTCAAGCGAGCAACCAGGTGTCCGTGCACTGCCCGCTGCCATCAGAGTCGGACAGCATTGTTCAGAGATTAACTTGAACTATTGTGGGAATTGCCCATTTTCCTTGACCAATTGTTGTGCCAGACTCCCTACACATGAGCAAATTTTCTGGGACAATAAACAGAGATAATGCAACAGGCTCAATTGGATTAATTCTATATAACTGATTAATGTGAATACGTAAATACTTGGGCACATGTAATTATATTTCATTCTCTTAATCAGACTAGTCACCAGAATAAAACAGACCTATGACATATCTGTAGATTCCAGTATTTAAGGGGTTTTGTTACATTAAAAAAAAATAATAATAAACTGATGGAAAAAGCCCTCTGAATAAGTCTTGCATTGTAGAGCATATAAAAAGTCTGATATGTTGACCATGTTGTATTTGATAGGAATCAGTTTCGTATGAATGAGAGAGACTAAGAAATAATATGGATTACAGTGGTATTTCTGGGTTCAGTTAAAAATGTGCGCTCAACATGCTAACTGGGGAAAAAAGTTTAAATGAACATTCAATGAGGATCGCCAGCCACGCCAGGCGGCGCTAGTGCTCCAACAGGTAAAGAAGACGGCGTCATAAAACGAACAATTATAACGTCGTTACATTGTGACGTCAAGAAAAACGACATGCGCATGCGTCATTTACCTCTTGGTACACGTAGCCACCTGGCGTAAGTTCGAGCTGGCGAACCCCATTTCTTTGCTTATATTTGACCACATGTACGTATTACTGATTGAAAGTAACCTAACAAAACTGGTCCTTCACCATGCTGATTTCTGACACAATAGAGATAAATGCTAAAATCGTATGTTAAAAGATCAATCTCAAATCCAAACTGCAGGTCGACTGAAAATCAAGTGTTAAATTGAGCTTTTCTATCAGATAGCTGCAATTTTAGTTGTTGTCAACAGTTTCGAGAGGTACACTAAGTTCATTATTCATTGTCAATTCATATGAATGCTCATTTGTCTACAAATGTAGGTTTTGTGGTATAAAGCGAGTGACTTCTGGTAAACGAAGGGTAACGAAACTGCTTAACTGAACAGAGTTGATATATATATATAGGCATTTTCAATTTCTGTTTTCTGTACTACGCTTGTCGACATCCTTTGTTATGTCAGTTCTAAGAACATGCAACAATGTTGTATATTTCAGTTTGAGAGCTCGTTCTGTCAAAAACCAAACCTGGTCAATAAATTCTGGTCGTCGAATCCAAACATACAAGAGACCATTGAGGTAAGTGTTAATAGTGATAATATGAAGTACAGTGAAAACTGTGAAAAACGACACCTGGGTAATTCGACCAATCTATAAACATTAAGCATCTATTTCTTCTAATTATTTGAACAGCATTTTTACCCCTCAGCCTATTAGGTTCTGTCGTCGGCATGTACAGTCGGTCGCCCGTCCGGTCATCAACATTTCGTTTGAAGGCTCTAGAAGACAAACCGGTGCATCTAGCGACTTCAAATTCAGAATACATGATTGTTGGGTGGTCAGCCACAAGCCTATTGAATTTGGGTACATTGCAATGATTTTTGTGGTTTCCATGGCAATGTCACTCAAAATGTCCATATGACGATGTGAACGCTGTAAAAGTCTGTTACATGTAGAGATTTCAAATTTGCTATGAAGCATCGTTGGGTGGTCAATCACAAGCCTATTGAATTTGAGTATTTTGCGATGATTTTTGTGGTTTCCATGGCGACGTCACTCAAAATGTTCACATGATGACGTGAACACGATAGAAGTCTAACCGTTGCAGTAGTGATTTCAAATTTGTTATGTAGCATTGTTGGGTGGTCAACCAAAAGCCTATCAAATTTGGATACATTGCGATGGATTTGTGGTTTCCATGGCAATGTCTCGGAAAATGTCCATATATGACGTTGTGAACGCGATAGAAGACAAACTGTTTGACCTCAAATTTGGTATACAGGATTGTGGGGTGCTCAATCACAAGCCTATTGAATTTGGGTACATCGCAATGATTTTTGTAACAACATCACACAAACTGTCAATATGACGACGTGAACGCAATAGAAATCTAACTGTTTCAGCTAGAGACTTAAAATGTGGTATACAGGATTGTTGGATGGTCAACAACAAGCTATAAAAATTTGGCTATATTGTGATGACTTTTTTGTTTCCATGGCAATTTTACGCAAAATGACCCTATGACGATCAGAAAATAATGCGATAGAAGCCAAAATGTTGCAGCTATAGACCTCAAATTTGGTATACAGAATTGTTTCGTGGTGAGCCACAAGCCTAATGATTTTGTGGTTTCCATGGCCATGTCACGCAAAATGTCCATATGATGAAGTGAATGTGACAGATGCCAAACCGTTCGAGCCAGAGACTTTCAATTTAGTCAAATTATTGTCTCGTCTTGTCCAATGCATCCAACATATTTTAATCTTTTACAGGCCACTTATAAAGCATCTGCATTCAACGAATCTTTGGATTTTTATTACATATGCATTTTCCATTCATTGTGTACCAATATACACTGACTGAGACTATCTGGCTGAGGGATTGTTGCACCTTAGACTTAGAAGCAGAAAAAAACATCTTTGTTAACTGAGGCTAAATACTGTGGCAGGAAATGTTCCTACAAAGTAGGCTACTATTTGGAAATTGTCCGGTAGTCGGTGAATGAGTGAGTCCGTCCATCTGAGTCCTTTCGTCGGCAGAATAAGGAGAACCGTTGACATTAGAACCTTGATTTTTGGCATGAACATGCATTAGGGGACTGTAACCAGCAAGTTCTGAGCTGACCTACTTTTGATGAAAATTTGATTTATAATTATTTTTTATTATTTATTGATGGCTTAGCGAGTTCACTGTCATACGACCCTTGGCTGTATGTTTCATTGCGACTTTTGAAGGTTTCCTGGTACCAGGAAGCCTGGTCCATTCGAGATTCAGACCATCTGAGAATATATTCTGGGAGCTTACATGATGCTACACTTATTCAACCTGTGCACTACCCTCGGGAGGATTTCCCCACCCCTGGGGTAGACCTACTTGGGTGACCTATAAACCTCAAAATTGGCAAAAACATGTCTTAGGTCAAGTACACACTTAAATCGTATCAAACCCTACTTCGTAGGTCCTGTGATGTTAGTCACTCTGCCATGTTATTTAATCCAAGAACTAAAAAGACAGCTAGTGAAATTTGTATAATGTTAGCAGAATTTCTCTCTGCAGATGTATTAGTACTATTTCACTGTATTACTGTCAGGAGTATGTATATACATGTAGATGTAGAAGACCTAGTATTCATTGGGAATACACCATTCACTGATGGGTGGAAAGGATATAAGGATGTAAGTGATCAATTTGCTATCTTGTGTAAAATCTTTAAAGCTAAAATCTACATGCAAATGGCAAAGTTTGTTTAACTTTTCCTTCCTTTCCTGATGTTTATCTTCCTTCATTCATATTTGACAGAGACTACGGAATGATGAATCACCAGAAGGTGCGGTACAGGTCAGTAAGGTATTACAGCAGAGACCCACAGATTGGATGACCTGTGTTCAACTGGCCAGACTCAAGTTAGAAAAATATTATAATCACAAGGTAATTATTACGATGGATACTATATGATATTTTGTACATATTTTTTATGGAGAGTTAACTTTCAGTTGAATATTACAATCCTCCAGACAGTAAACGGGCAATGTAAAAGGTGATCTATGCTAATAGAGTCTACATTCCCATTATCCCCCACTTCCGTTAAAATTGAAGTTAACCGATAGCAGCAGCAGGTGCATTGATGCATGGCTGACTGCCTGGCTTGAGGTTCGTTAATCTGGTCGCTTTCCTGTCTCTAGTCTAGGAAATATTTTTAATCGATATCTCCGAACAGAGTTGTCCCCGTTTGCATATTCAAAAGTATGATCATCAACTGAAACCCATCAGATTTTATAGTAAATAATTATCAATTGATGTTCAAGAGAGAATATTGTTAAAAAAACACCCTTGGGTCTACTTAGAGTTAAATAGAAAATAACGTCCTAAAAACCGTAGCGGTCCGTTCTCTATTTCTATGTTTCAATGTGTAGTCTTGACTTTTCATGTGACGTGTCTCTACAAAGTATCCGGGCCGGGAGTTGGGATTTTCATGTAAAAATTGTTTGAGACTTTCATTTCTTGAACGCCCTTAGTTAATATTAGAACTACTGTCTTGGTCAGATATTTTTGCTTATCTGAAATTGTGGCATTCACTACATGGTTGCCTGATAATATTCATTTCCAAATAAAGATATATTTGTGTATTATTTTTTGCCTAGGCCAAACAGCTGCTCCATGCATTTCCCCTGGATACAAAACTAACTGATGGCTGTGAGTATAAGGACCATTTATAACTGGTAATTTGAGGGAAAGGGGGAGACAACTAAGTAATTTAGGATGATAATTCAGAATATAAAATGGCTATTGCTGCTAAACTCTGATGGCCGAGTGTCCTGTCCATAACAGTCCACTGAATACTACAATATGCAGCCAACAGCTGGTTTGTGTATTCTGTTGATCAGTGTCTGGTGCATATGGCCTGCTCACTTGACGACAAATCCTCTCGGCGCTTCAGTACTGCAAACACTCGTAGACTTGCAAACCTTGACAACGCAGAAAGGACCAATTGCAATCATAGACAAGATAACATGACCTGTTTTCTTTGTACACACTCGCCATGTAGCTGAAGTATTCCTGAACGTGACAGTAAATTTAATTCTCTCTCTCTGTTTGCACACACCTTTCTACTATCTAGAATCTGTGTATCAGAGGCTTGACAAAACAGGCCATTTGGGTGCAATGTACTGTTCAGTGGACTGTATGCTCCAGCAAACTGGGTTCTGGTTTTGATATACCCTGCAAACAGTGGATAATAAGCTTCTTTCCTTCGCTGGTACTAATATTCCTATTGTTAGACGGTTGGCTGTCTTAGCTGTAATTGCAGCTCATAGTTGCATACCCGTAAGTATTCGTCCACTTCGGAAAGAGCGACAGGGTTGTGGTAGTGGCGTGGTGTACAACCCATGCAATTTTATTCTGTATGATTCAGATCTTCTGAGTGAGTAACTATTGGCTGAAGAACATATAATTCAGCTAAGGCATGTAGCATATGTATACAGTCTGCATCAATGATTCTCCAAGACAAACCTCTGCGATAACAATACAAATAGCTCAAGCTTTTAGGGGTCATAGTGATCAGGAGAAAACTACCGAGGTACATTTGTTGTATCATGTGTTCAACAGCTAAATTTATTTGAATTTTACCACAATCAACAGATTATTGTCAAAAAATCTCTTCAAATCCCATGAGGCATTATTCTATGTAAAAAAAAAGTCAAGCTGAACACTGTTGTTTATTGTGTGTTGAAAAGTTTAGAGAGAACCACCTCTTCAAAATAGAGGTAAAAAAAGGTGTTTTTGCCCAATAAAGTAAAAAATATATTGAACTAAGAGACATCTGCTATAGGTGACCATGGAGATAATATCCCCATTGGATGGTATTATTAAAGCAAATTTGCATAATAGTAGGTGACATGTTTTGTTCTCTATTAACAATTAGACTATGCACACTTTCATTGGAATCACTGTAACAACATGTAACAGTATATATTGAGCTAATAAAGGATAAACGTCCTTTCATTAAGGAAGGATAAACGTCCTTTCATTAAGGAAGGATAAACGTCCTTTCATTAAGGAAGGATAAACGTCCTTTCATTAAGGAAGGATTTGCTATTTTATGTCCATGTATGGACTATCTAGCATTGTGTTGATGCAATGCGGTGGCCAAATGGTTTGAGTGTCGGCCTCATAAGAGGTAGGTACTGGGTTCACTCCCAAGCCGGGTCATACCAAAGACTTAAAAAATGAAACTTGTTGCTCCCTCGTTTTCACTCACAGCGTTAAGAGGATAGAACAAGGACTGGTTCGCTCGGTGTCGGTGTAATGTGACTGAGTGAGGTGTCCTGTCTGCCTACGGCATGATATTTCAGTGGGACAGCACTATAAAATGGCAGCATTAGATCTGCTCTGTTACAAGTAGGTACCCCCACCTCTCCCCCTCCCTGTCATGATATAGCTGAAATATGTTAAAAGCGTCGTTGAACCCTATTCACTCACACACCCTGTATTGATGTTCTATTCCAGCACTATTCTGGCAGTCCCCCAAACGATCTCCAACACCAGCCAAGTTTGACCCCACTGTTGAACTGTAAGTACCTCAAGGTTGACTTAGCTAGACATACATTTTGGCAATGATTTGTTGTAAGACTCAAAAAATGACACCGGTTATTTGTAAAAACTGTCAAATTTGACAATATTCAGGACCTATATAATGCTAATGATATTATCTTGGCTAAAATCTGCTGTTTCTGAATGGCTATATTTTCTTCTTTTCGACTGCTTCTTCATGTCTTCTTAATAGAACATCAAGCTTGAAATAAGCCTGATCATGAATAATTTCCATGTTGTTATTTGCATGATTACAGAGACATGTTATTCATAGTGAGTACAGCCAGGATGTATGCCAGTATAGGAGGGATTCAGTACACACCACAGGTCAGTCTCTCTCTCATCAACCGTTCTACATTGATCATGTTATTCATAGTAAGTACAGCCAGGATGTATGCCAGTATAGGAGGGATTCAGTATACACCACAGGTCAGTCTCTCTCTCTCATCAACCGTTCTACATTGATCATGTCATTCATAGTGAGTACAGCCAGGATATATGCCAGTATAAGAGGGATTCAGTATACACCACAGATCAGTCTTTCTCTCTCATCAACCGTTATACATTGATCATGTCATTCATAGTGAGTACAGCCAGGATGTATGCCAGTATAGGAGGGATTCAGTATACACCACAGGTCAGTCTGTCTCTCTCATCAACTGTTCTACATTGATCATGTCATAGTGAGTACAACCAGGATGTATGCCAGTATAGGAGGGATTCAGTATACACCACAGGTCAGTCTCTCTCTCTCATCAACTGTTCTACATTGATCATGTCATTCATAGTGAGTACAGCCAGGATGTATGCCAGTATGGGAGGGATTCAGTATACACCACAGGTCAGTCTGTCTCTCTCATCAACCGTTCTACATTGATCATGTCATTCATAGTGAGTACAGCCAGGATGTATGCCAGTATAGGAGGGATTCAGCATACACCACAGGTCAGTCTGTCTCTCTCATCAACCGTTCTACATTGATCATGTCATTCATAGTGAGTACAGCCAGGATATATGCCAGTTTGGCAGGTTTTCAGTATAGACCACAGGTCAGTCTGTCTCTCTCATCAACTGTTCTACATTGATCATGTCATCCATAGTGAGTACAGCCAGGATGTATGCCAGTATAGGAGGGATTCAGTATACACCACAGGTTAGTCTTTCTCTCTCATCAACCGTTCTACATTGATCATGTCATCCATAGTGAGTACAGCAAGGATGTATGCCAGTATAGGAGAGATTCAGTGTACACCACAGGTCAGTCTGTCTCTCTCACCAACCGTTCTACATTGATCATGTCAATCGTAGTGAGTACAGCCAGGATGTATGCCAGTATAGGAGGGATTCAGTATACACCACAGATCAGTCTGTCTCTCTCATCAACCGTTCTACATTGATCATGTCATTCATAGTGAGTACAGCCAGGATATATGCCAGTATAGGAGGGATTCAGTATACACCACAGGTCAGTCTCTCTCTCTCATCAACCGTTCTACATTGATCATGTCATTCATAGTGAGTACAGCCAGGATATATGCCAGTATAGGAGGGATTCAGTATACACCACAGATCAGTCTGTCTCTCTCATCAACCGTTCTACATTGATCATGTCATTCATAGTGAGTACAGCCAGGATATATGCCAGTATAGGAGGGATTCAGTATACACCACAGGTCAGTCTCTCTCTCTCATCAACCGTTCTACATTGATCATGTCATTCATAGTGAGTACAGCCAGGATGTATGCCAGTATAAGAGGGATTCAGTATACACCACAGGTCAGTCTCTCTCTCTCATCAACTGTTCTACATTGATCATGTCATTCATAGTGAGTACAGCCAGGATATATGCCAGTATAGGAGGGATTCAGTATACACCACAGATCAGTCTGTCTCTCTCATCAACCGTTCTACATTGATCATGTCATTCATAGTGAGTACAGCCAGGATATATGCCAGTATAAGAGGGATTCAGTATACACCACAGATCAGTCTTTCTCTCTCATCAACCGTTCTACATTGATCATGTCATTCATAGTGAGTACAGCCAGGATGTATGCCAGTATAGGAGGGATTCAGTATACACCACAGGTCAGTGTTTCTCTCTCATCAACCGTTCTACATGGATCATGTCATTCATAGTGAATACAGCCAGGATATATGCCAGTATAGCAGGGATTCAGTATACACCACAGGTCAGTCTTTCTCATCAACCGTTCTACATTGATCATGTCATTCATAGTGAGTACAGCCAGGATGTATGCCAGTATAGCAGGTTTTCAGTATAAACCACAGGTCAGTCTGTCTCTCTCATGAACCGTTCTACATTGATCATGTCATTCATAGTGAGTACAGCCAGGATTTATGCCAGTATAGGAGGGATTCAGTATACACCACAGGTCAGTCTGTCAGTCTCATCAACCGTTCTACATTGATCATGTCATTTATAGTGAGTACAGCCAGGATGTATGCCAGTATAAGAGGGATTCAGTATACACCACAGGTCAGTCTGTCTCTCTCATCAACCGTTCTACATTGATCATGTCATTTATAGTGGGTACAGCCAGGATGTATGCCAGTATAGGAGGGATTCAGTATACACCACAGGTCCGTCTCTCTCTCTCATCAACTGTTCTACATTGATCATGTCATTCATAGTCAGTACAGCCAGGATGTATGCCAGTATAGGAGGAATTCAGTATATACTACAGGTCAGTCGCGGGTGGTTGGGTGGGTTCAGGTTCTTGTTGCTTCAATGCGTTTTGCTGAGAAGCAGCAGAAACTTCATAATGTGATGTCTAGCACTGTAATATCACTTGTCTTTATTGCATCATGTAAGCGTCCTGTCTGTGTCTAGTGCGCTGTCCTCAGTGTTTTATAGGGGGGATGGAGGGTGTCTGGTTCCATGCTGCTTCAAAGATTTCTTCTTTGAAGTAGCAGGAACACAACTGGGCTGGGTGATGCTTAGTTGGTTCATCGTGATATAGCTGAAATATTGTTGAAAGCGACGTTAAATTCTATTCACTCACTCACTCACTGGTCAGTCTCTCTCATCAACCGTTCTACATTGGACATTTTCAGATCATATCAATGGACCCATGTCATTCACACCCTTTAGTTTACAAAAGATTATTATTGTTTCCAATCATTAATGACAAGGACCACAGTTAAGAAAAGCACTCAGCAGACAGAGCACACTGTAGACTAGTATATACTCAGCACGTGATATAATTCAATTAAATATTCAATCTCGGGTTGTAAAGTGCTGTCAATGTGGCGTGCTATTGAGGTTCATACATGATGTGAAAAGATGTGAAACGACTTCATTGCCCATGTGCTGGGTGTGAAAAGGAATCGGACCCTGCTCTCGACTTGGGGTTCCCGATTGTGAAAAGGAATAGGACCCAAACATTGTGACAGTGATATGATGAAATATAGTTGAAGGCGACAGGAAATCATATTCACTCACTCACTCATATTGCCCATGTAATGTTGCACCAAGGCAGCAGGTATTGCTTCAACATGACAATACATCAAAAATGGGAAAATAGGTACAGTGGTCTTCAAAATACTGAAAAACTAAACAACAGTAAAGATGTAGGCATTTGCAAACAAAGGATCGCCTTTAAATCTCTGTCTATAAAATAATACCTCATTACCAATGTAAACAAATGGTTCCTTGCCTGACCTCATTGAAATGTCACATGGACAGTCATTTCATGCCTTTGTTGGTCAAGAGTTCAATATTTTGAGACAGCCCTAGTGCATTTGATGACAAAAAACCTACTTAATGCAGTTTCATGAAGCATTTTTGGGGGGATTGATTTAAATTCCATAGCTTGATTTGGCATTCTCCCGCCAGTTCTTGAGTTCAATCTATGACTTTGTCAGTTTGTGTTTGACTGTATTATCATCACATTTTGGAGGAGATAACTCTTCGTTTTTCTTTTTTCTCCTCCAAGGAGATCACTATTGCTGCTGTTGCAATCAACGTTGAATATGTCTTTGTCATAAGTGAAGGTGCAAATTGTTGAATAATAAAGTTACTGAACATCAGTTACATGTATTCTGAGTAAGGGGATTCCATGCAAAGTCTGAATTATGTCTCCCACTTGGCATTCCTGAAGTCTGAATTATGTCTCCCACTTGGCATTCCTGAAGAATTTAAGATAAAATGAATATTTAGATAAATGGTTCACACATTTATAATGATAAACAAGCAGCCAGAGGATGCTAGGTCCCCCGCCAAAATGGCAGCAATATTTATAAGCGCTGTCGGTTTCAGAAGATATTCATGAGGATGGCAACAGCTACTTCACAGGCGTAAGAAGCAGAGGGGTCTTTCCACCTTCCCAGGTTTTGAGATCAACTCCGAATGGCTGACTGAATGTTGATTGCTACTGTAATATATTTTCTTTACCATGTAGCATGAAAATTATGTAACCGAAATGCAACCCCAAGAGACAACTCATGGCATATTATCTGCAAACTAAATTTGACAAGAATATGAAGGCATCCTCAACCTATTGCCCAGAAACCAAATTTAGACTTTGCCACAAGGAGTCACCACCTGTAGGTGCAAGCAGGCAAAACACAATCCCAAATGACATCTCATGTCATGGTATCGGCATATGAACTTTGAGACTCTGAAGAGGGGTCCTCAAGTTATTGCCGGTACTAGATGCCCACCGGTGTTCATGTTATTTGGGGCGGGTCACATATGAATACAAAATTTGAGAATAATCTGATGAGCAGTTGCCAAATTATTGCCCGGAAACAAATTTTTCCACCAGGAGACGCCACCTGTAGGCAGAAGCGGGAAAAATACAATCCCAAGGAACATGGTATCGTGGGGACATCTGCATACCAAATTTGAGAAGAATCCGATGAGGGTCCTCAAGTTATTGCCCAGAAACCAAATTTAGATTTTGACACCAGGTGACGCCACCTCTAGGCGCAAGTCAGTGAAATGCATTATCAAGCGACATCTTATGTCACGGTACATTCATACAAAATTTGAGAAGAATCCGATGGTCAGTTCTCAAGTTATTACCCGGAAACGAATTTGTGATGTTGCCACCAGGTGGCGCCACCTGTGAGTGCAAGTGAGCGAAAGGCAATCCCAAGCAACAGCTCCTGGCATGGTAAATGCATGCCAAATTTGAGAAGAATCCGATGAGCCGCAACGTTTCTCATGTTACCCAGAAAGGTACAGGATATTTCAAAGAAATTCGACCAAGTGTTTCTAAGTTATCACTTGCAGCATGGAATAATGGAATGAACTCTAGTGGCGCCACCTCCGGGTGGATTTTGCTGAAACGCAACACCAACGATGTTTTGTCGCAGGGAATGCATTTACCAAATTTCGAAGAAATCCGACAAATTGTTCGAAAGTTATCGCTCGCGAAGGATTTGAACAAACATGAACGGACATGCATTAAAGATTGGAACAAGACCCAGTGGCGCCACCTACAGGCGGATCTTGCTGAAACGTAATACCAGCGACGTCTTGTCGCAAAGAATGCAGATGCCAAATTTCGGAGGAATCCGACAAAGCATTTAGGAGTTATCGCTTATGCAGTATTTGCACGGACATGCACTTAATATTGGAACAAGACCCAGTGGCGCCACCTACAGGCGGATCTTGCTGAAACGTAATACCAACAGACGTCTTGTCGCAAAGAATGCAGATGCCAAATTTCGGAGGAATCCGACAAAGCAGTTAGGAGTTATCGCTTATGAAGCATTTGCACGAACATCCACTAAAGATTGGAACAAGACCCAGTGGCGCCACCTACAGACGGATCTTGCTGAAACGTAATACCAACAGACGTCTTGTCGCAAAGAATGCAGATGCCAAATTTCGGAGGAATCCGACAAAGCATTTAGGAGTTATCGCTTACGAAGTATTTGCACGCACTGACATGCACTAAAGATTGGAACAAGACCCAGTGGCGCCACCTACAGGCGGATCTTGCTGAAACGTAATACCAAGAGACGTCTTGTCGCAAAGAATGCAGATGCCAAATTTCGGAGGAATCCGACAAAGCATTTAGAAGTTATTGCTTACGAAGTATTTGCACGGACATGTCCGTAGAAGCAAGACCCCAGTGGCGCCACCTACAGGCGGATCTTGCTGAAACGTAATACCAAGAGACGTCTTGTCGCAAAGAATGCAGATGCCAAATTGCGGAGGAATCCGACAAAGCATTTAGAAGTTATTGCTTACGAAGTATTTGCACGGACATGTCCGTGCATGCACGGACACATAGAAGCAAGACCCCAGTGGCGCCACCTACAGGCGGATCTTGCTGAAACGTAATACCAAGAGACGTCTTGTCGCAAAGAATGCAGATGCCAAATTTCGGAGGAATCCGACAAAGCATTTAGAAGTTATTGCTTACGAAGTATTTGCACGGACATGTCCGTGCATGCACGGACACATAGAAGCAAGAACCATTTTAAAGTCCCCGGCCGTGTTGCGGCGGGGGACAATAATAGGTATAGTTTCCACTTTTTTCCAGCTGAAGTTGAACCTATCTTTTGCTACATAGATCTACAATGCCAATTTGAGTTCATGTGAAATTCTTTTTTTTGAGACATTCTAGAAGTTTGAAACTAGTAACCAAACAAATTAATTAAGGACAACAGCTTCTTTGCTTCTTACCTGGTGACATTCGGCTGTTGATACTACAACATTTTTTAGCCAAAACTCATATACAATGTGTTCTTTATTTCATCTTTTATGTGGTTGAACTGGTAGAACTAGATAGATTTTGCAGTTGTGCAAAGTTTGTGTAAGGTCTCCAATAATTTGATCATTTCAAAACACACTTTAAACTTACATTCCAGAAAATATTTGTCTATTCAGCTCTGATTGTTAAAAACTGCTCACAGTTGGCTTGCTCAACAAGATGTTGGCAAGAAAATAGTTTTTGGTTTAAATTAGTTGAAATTGATTGAATTAGTAAAGACCTTACTATATGCTGTTTCGTCCCAATTATTCCTATAATTATCATTTATTTTTATCAATATTCAAGACTTGTTATTAAGTGTTGTATAATATCAATATACTTTCAGGATCTTTCTCCGGATAGACTGAACAGTATATTATCTAATATGTGTGTACCAGATTTCAGACCTTCAAACAAGGTAAGTCACTGGAAATGAGATTTTTACCCCTCTGCCATTTTGGCCTCGGGGTATTGTCGTTGCCATGTACGTCCGTGCATCCATTACCGCATATTAGGCAAAACCGCTTGGGACACACCAAATTTTCAACACTTATTTATCTAGTGCTAAGTCAGACGCCTATCGAAAGTGGCTCCCCTCGGCCCATATTATGCCCTTTACAGATATATTAATTTCTATTTCTGTCCTATATGCCTGAATGTAACCAGCAATATCTGCGGAACTGTGTTCGGTATAGCTACTATATTTGGAAACTTATTTATATTGTTGTATTCTACAAGCCAACAAATGATTACTCGCCTCTTCTTACGGAGTTATGCCCCTTTCGAATGTAATAATCTCCGATTTTGTTATTTGTAGCTGAATGTACAAGTTATATCTGCAGATCCGTGTTCGGTACAGCTTATTCGTCTTAGTTCTTATTTTACAGTAGTGCTAAGTCAGACGCCTATTGAAAGTGGCTCCCTCGGCCCATATTTTACAGAGTTATGCCCCTTTACAGATATATTAATTTCTATTTCTGTCCTATATGCCTGAATGTAACCAACTATATCTGCAGAACTGTGTTCGGTATAGCTACTATATTTTGGAAACTTATTTATATTGTTTTACTCTACAAGCCAACAAAGGATTACTCGCCTCGGCTTATGGAGTTATGCCCCCTTTGGATGTAATAATCTCCGATTTTGTTATCTGTAGGTGAATGTACAAGTTGTATCTGCAGATCCGCGTTCAGTACAGCTTATTTGTCTCGGATCTTATTTTACAGAGTGCTAAGTCAGACGCCTATCTAAAGTGGCTCCCCTCGGCCCATATTTTACAGAGTTATGCCCCTTTACAGATATATTTTCCTATTTCTGTTCTATATGCCTGAATGTAGCCAACTACCGACCTCTTGATCATCCCACATAGAACTATTTCTTCCCCAGTTCACACTACACATGGGTCTCAATCACTTGGGGAAAGCCGAGGGGTTTTCATTAGATCAATCTCATGTTTTTCTGTAACAAAGCTTGGATTTCTGAATGTTTTGACTGGCACTGTCTCAGTTCTAAAGATTGTTCAGTTTCAGTTACTCTACCCATGGGATCCTGGGTGTGAAAAGAAATAGTCGACCCATATGTTGTGATACGACTGAAAGATAGTTGAAAGCGACATTAAATCATGCTCACTCACTTCATCCATTCAGTTCACTGTGAACTCATGTACTTGCTAGAAATCTGCCTTCATTGACATTGAGTGAGTGTGTAGTAGGGTTTTAACGTCGTTTTCGACCTTGTTTCAGTCATATCACGACGGTGCCTACATGTGCCAGAACATGAGAGTGCTCACAGTTCCTATTACCCTGGACACTGATCCAGCCTAATCAGTACAGCAACCGGTCACCCATCCAAGTATTGACCGAGCTTAACGTTGCTTAACTTCACTGATCTGATGAGTCCTTGATCTGTTTGTGGGACCATGATTGCTGAGAACAAATGATCAACATGGTAAATCATGAAGAGAAGCCTAAATGAATGTGTTAACAAGTAAACTTCAGATTTCTAATTTCTATGAGATCATCTGCTGGCATGTTACTTGCTGAGGCTATATGTTCTATTTCTATTTCAGACAATAGTAACAGATGAAACAGTGTCCAAGCCTGACGCCTCACCAGACCTGGAGTGTGGAGATGAACTGGTCGATGCTGCCAATAGATTTCATACATTACTCTCTGATAAAGCTTCATTAAGTAAGTTTATTCAAAGAGGAGAGTAGTAGAGTACCCCACATTATCCCATTGCCAGAGTTTGTAACGTCCCAACTGTCGGTGTAACATCCTCTGACTGCACTGGGTCGATAACGTCTCACACAGGCACATTCAAGCTTTATTAATTATATTAATTGCAAAATTTAGCTCTGTGGGGCTCCTAAGGATTTACCTGGGGTGTCGTTATGCACACCCTAGGTCATGGTAAGATCTTAAGGGCCTCAACTCCTTAGACAGATTGTTGTAGGAGGTGACTGACTGGAGGCACCCGATGTGTTCCCGGGTGTGAAAAGGAATAGTAGCCAACCTATTAAAGCTTTGTCATTTTTTATACGCGTGGGAAGTGTTTATCAGCATATGAAAGAGATGGAAAATGCATCCAGCATATCTTATGGAAGAGTAAATGAGTTAGTTGGTCAGATTGAAAGGAATATTACTGTACAACACCTTGTGTAGCCATGGCATACTGAGCCCACTCCACTCCGTTTATTAACGGACAATGCTGATGGGCTGAGAGCCATGTGCACAAAAGCTTACTGACCTTTATAACCCCAGTGCAATCGGAGGGTATATCTGACCATATAGGAGGTATACAATCTGAAGCCATGAGAATGGGTACTCCGATGGGAGAAAATGGGTACAGCAGAGATATTTGGGCAATGCAAGTGTGGGAGGGAGCGGGGAATACAGGAGGAGACCACAGAGAACATGTGGTGAGAGCTAGAATATATTATATGGATCTGAAGCATAGTGTTGACCAGAAATTAAAATCTGTTGGTGGAAATTGTAACTGTTACTAGATTTTTCTGAAAACGATGTTTACTACCTACTTCTTGCATTTTAATGTTTTATTTCTAAATTGAATACAGGGTGACCAGATCGAATCTCTGTTGAATGCTATGTGCTAGGGCCAAGGGTGCACTCCACACTTGCCACGGTTTTGTACAAAGTGACCCCTCCCTAATTTTATAATAAGGAAGGTCGCCCGATTTTGACAGCATGGTAATTCTTCTTACCTTTGTACTAACTGATATCTAGAGTATCAGCCTGCTGGACATAACCATTTCTCCAAACGAGGATATAACAATTGCTTGGTGATCGCACTCACTCGCCACTACAGAGTTAATCGTGTCCGGAATTGAATATCTGGTGGGCCAAAATCCGCACTTTTTCGGGAAGCGAAAATTATGATTCCTTTATGGCGATAAAATTTTACAAAAAACGAGTAGGTCGACCCCCTGTTTTTTTTCGCCATTTTAAATTGTCCTTTGGATGGGAAACTCTTTAACATATATAAAAAGAAAATCATTTCATACGTTTTCTCTGGGTTGCGGGTAGAATTTGCCACATTTTCATATATTTTATGGAGTTTTTACTCCTCAGCCCTACGCCCTCACGGAAATAGGGCGCGCACCCCATCTGCGCCCCAATTGCGCCCTACTTGCGCCTTTTGTCTATCTACTGCGCCCTAATTGCGCCCCATTTCTTCATCCCATCCACCCTGCTGCGCCCTAATTGCGCCTTTCAGGAATGCGCCCTAGAAGCTAGAGATAGGGTGCGCGCCCTAACTGCGCCTTATTTAGTTTGAAATTTTCTCTGATATTCAGACTGCGCCCTACTTGCGCCCTGTGGACATTGATGTTTTCTCCAAACTTCAGACTGCGCCCTATCTGCGCCCTGTGGACATAACTACTTTTTCGAGAACTCAGACTGCGCCCTAAATGCGCCCTCTGGACATAACCATTTTATCTAAAATTCAGAGTGAACCCTACATGTATACTTGTGCCTTCTGAACTTTTTTCACCAACATTCATTTAGCTAGTAATCACATATGCATGTGTGTCATTTTAAAGACATGTGCATGCATGTCTTAGTAAAAAAAAGTTTTTCCCAAAAATTCAGACTGTTTGCTTTCTTCACTATTCTGGGCTATAAATTCATTAATGTAAAATTTGGACTTTCATACTAAATTTAATAACATTATTTCAACAAAAAAATCAGACTTTTACTTGAAGAAGCTATTGCTCTTTATCTGCGCCCTACCAGTACATGTACATGATCATTCATGCTATTATTCTCAGAGTGCGCCCTAATTGCGCCCCAACTGCGCCCTATCTGCGCCCTATTATCTGCACAATAGCATGTTATCTGATTAGTCAAAACTGTCACATGACCTTTATCTTATTGGCTGATATTAACAAAAGAAAGGCAGACATATTGGTTTTCAAAGAACCATTTTGAATTTGAAGATTTCATGCCCATCTAACAAGATTTTGGTGAGTGTTATACCTCTGTTTTGTGGATAGTGGATGATGTAAAGGGTTTCAGATATGTGTAGAAGTAATTTGAAGAAAAAAACTCAAGAAAAAGTGAGCGACAGTGTCAGATGACCTAATGTACCAATTCCACAACAGCTGACTAGTACATGCACATATATTTTCTAATAAATGTAATTCTAACCATGAATGCACATTGTACATCATGTAGATGAAAATAATATGTACCTGCACAGCAAAATTAGATTTATTTAGACTAGTTAGATGCCAATAATCATCTTTCACCTTATATCTTCAATTTATGTACATGATGGATAGATAGGTAGATAAACTTTATTTACTGAGGGTAGAACATGGTTAGCATGGCATGTGTACTGTTCTGTTCCCCAACTGCGCCCTAACTGCGCCCCAACTGCGCTCTAATTGCGCCCTAACTGCGCCCTATCAGTACAACATTCATGCTATTATTCTGCGAGTGCGCCCTAATCGCGCCCCAACTGCGCCTTTTCTGCGCCCCAACTGCGCCTTATCTGCGCCCCAACTGCGCCCTATTCTCTAATAGGGCGCATATACGGCGCAATTAACATATTTGGAACGCGCCCTAATTTGCGCCCTAGCCATATTGAGTCTAATGGCAAAGTTGGGGGCGCAGATAGGGCGCGCGCCCCAATTGCGCCCCAACTGCGCCCTAGCTGTCTCAATTCATGCGCCCCATTTGCGCCTTAAATGCGCCCTAATTGCGCCCTATTTCCGTGAGGGCGGGCTCAGGAGTATTGTTGTGGCCCTAGCAGTGTGTCTGTCCGTCTGTCCGAGCCGTATCTCGAAAACTATTGCAAGGAAGTTCTTGAAACTTACAGGTTATGATCCTTTTATGTTTTACTTGTGCCTTTGAAACTTTCAGGTCTAACCGGTCATTAATTATTTTTTTACATTTTTTTTTATTTTTCTAACATTTTCCAGTCTTCTAAAAAGGGATCTCCAAGTATGCATACATTAGGCCTACTTTCATACTGATTTACATACACTTACTGGCATGTAGCCTATCAAGAGCTCCATAGTAAAGTTGTATGTCTGCCATTGGTTCATTCAGTGTAGTGCAGGACTCATTTGCATATTCAGTAGTATGGTATTGCCAGTGACTCATTCATATGAAATGTATGAACACATTTACTTAGATCCAAACAAACAACTTTTTAATTTAGGTCCCATGTGTTGCAAGGGTATGTTGACATACCTACAGCATCAGGGCCACTGTCAAACTGACACAATAACCTGATGGCCTTGGTGCCCTTGTTGTGCTCATCAATAAAGTTCAACCTGGCATTGAAATAGCTGTCCTATCGATACCCCCAAATTACTGGAATTGCTTTAATTTGATTATGTAAATTTATGAACCTTGTCTGGAAGTATATTTACCAGGACTGATCGCACTGATAGATCCTGCATCACGGCCAAAACCGTCACATGCATACAATGTGCACTTAGATAATTTGGCCCAAACTTCAGTGCAATAACTTCTGTAATGTACATCTCCATACATCAGTGCAACAACTTACTGCTGTAATGTACATCTTTATACATCAATGCGACAACTTTTGTAATGTCCTTGTCCATACATCAGTGCAACAACTTAATGCTGTAATGAACATCTTCATACATCAATGAGTTACTGCTGGAATATACATCTCCATACATCAATGCTGCTTCAAAGATTTCTTCTTTGAAATAGCAGGAACACAACTGGGCTGGGTGGTGCTTAGTTGGTTCATCATGATATAGCTGAAATATTGTTGAAAGCGAAGTTAAATTCTATTAACTCACTCACCCACTCCATACATCAATGCGACAACTTCTGTAATGTACATCTCCATACATCAATGCGAAAACTTACTGCTGTACTATACATCTCCATACATCAGTGCAAAAACTTGTTACTGTAAAATACATCTCCATACATCAACGCGACAACTTCTGTAATGTACATCTTCATACATCAATGTGATAACTTACCAGTGCGATAACTTCTGTAATGTAAATCTTCATACATCAGTGCAATAACTTGCTGCTGTAATGTACATCTTCATACATCAATGAGAGAACTTAACTGCTGTAATATACATCTCCATACATCAATGTGACAACTTCTGTAATGTACATCTCCATACATCAATGCGAAAACTTAATGCTGTAATATACATCTCCGTACATCAGTGCGATAACTTACTGCCTTAATGTACATCTTCATACATCAATGCGACAACTTCTGTAATGTACATCTCCCTACATCAGTGCAATAACTTACTGCTGTAATATACATCTCTAAACATCAGTGCGTAACTTCTGTAGTGTATATCTCCATACATCAGTGATAACTTAATCTTGTAATATACATCTTTATACATCTTTTTATACCCCTGAACATAGTAGGGGTATACTGGATTCCGATTGTCCATCCGTCATTGTGTCCGTGTATCCATTCGTTCATCTGTCTGAATTGTGGCTTGGGTTTGCATTTTGCATGCCATAACTGTCTGCTATGCATCCAAACTTCTACACCCATAAAAAACATCTTGGTCTAGACTGTTCAGGGGCTGAGGAGTTGTTCAGAAAAGTTGAAGAAGGTTTAAGGAGGATTGCACGTCTTTCCTTTTCAATTTCAATAGCTCACATGTCTCCTGAAATAATGGCATGAGTGTGTCCATTTAGAAAATATATACTTTTACAGGGTTTTTGTTCAAGATTTTACATCTATTTATGGCCGGAGATCCGAACCCATGCCTGTTTTTAGTCGCACGTCATTTAGGTGTGGAATGCACCCCAAGGTAAAACTTTATCAAGGTAAAATGTCCACTTCAGATTGTGTATGAGAATGGCATTTATTTTCACTTTCAGTTCAGAGTCAAATGACACCAGCCTCATTTGAGAAGGATGATGATAGTAATGGTCATATAGACTTCATTACAGCTGCTTCAGTATGTACACTGATTTCTTCATTCTTTCTGACTGTATGGCTCCTGCTAAACGTTCCAGTTGAATAGTCTATATGATGAGCATGCTGGCATCAATTGCAGTATTTTCTTATTCTGGTAATGCATATGTAATGTGTCAAGATTTAATACTAATTCCAGGATGGCTGTAGAACTCTATTTTGAAAATGAAATCGGTGTTCAGTAGTGTGTAATGATAGTGTTTTTCTGATAATGGTTGTTTTATTTACATGTATGGTAATTCCTTCAATAATTCAATCACAGGAAGTGACATTTGTCACCATAAAATCTGGGGGTGATCAAATTTATTAGAACAGGAAGTTGTAAAAAAAAAAAAAAAATAATAATAATAATAAAAAAAAGAAGTTCAAAATCATGCATAATCAATTATTGTAGAGGGGGATCAAGTTTATTACAACCACAAATTGCAGTTTGTCTCCAAAATTGTGGAATTTTGTCCTCAAAGTTGGGGCTTATTGAAAAGTGATTGTGGGATTCCCATAATGATAGTGCTTTTATGCAGCTGTTCATACCTATCCTGTAAGATGAATAGGCTGTTTAAAGCATAATGTTTCACAATTCACCTGTGGTTGTAGTATGAGTGGATGTTTTGGTCCTCCTAGTTGTTATAATTTTCTCTGTAGAACCTGCGAGCACGGATGTATAATATTGAGCCTGCAGACCGACTGAAGACCAAGAAGATAGCTGGTAGAATTGTTCCGGCCATTGCTACGACAACGGCTGCTGTGGCAGGATTGGTAAGCTTTGTGAACCTAAGCACCCTTCCTTGGTTAGAACAAGCTTGATGATTGCGGCATTAATAAACCTAAACCCTGATAATGATTTATCCATCTTACAATCACATGATGTAGTGTGCATCCATTCATCTACATGGCAGGTGTGAATTATCCTGAAATTGAACATCGCATATATAAGACGGCATTAATTTGGCAATGCGTAGAACAGGTGTCACAAGGCTTGAAGTCCTGCATGTAACCCGATGCACAAAATTAAAGGCTTACAAGACAGACCGTCATTCCAGAGATCTCGTGTTGGCAGTTGATGTCGTGTTACTTTGTATGGGAATATATGAACCAGCAGCTCCATTAATAGATCTTTTATCACTGCCGACCGGCACTTTCACATCTTGACCCAAACTTGTCAAGGAAAATTCAACTTCTTCACTAATATTGCCAGGCCACACCTTGCCACACCTGTAATTGGGGCAACTTGATAAACTGTGCTCGTTGATGATAACTGTGGTTATGGATGATGACTGTGCTTACAGATGATAACTGTGCTCATGGATGATAACTGCTCATGGATGATAACTGTTTATAGATAACTGCTTGTGGATGATAACTGCTTATAGATGATAACTGCTTGTGGATGATAACTGTGCTTATCAATGATAATGGATGATAAACTGTGCTTATGGATGATAAACTGTGCTAATGGATGATGGCAGTACTTTCGGATGATAACTGTGCTTATGGAAGATAATGGATGATTAATGTGCTTGTGGATGATAACTGTGCTTATGGATGATAATGTGCTTGTGGATGATAACTGTGCTTATGGATGATTAATGTGCTCGTGTATGATAACTGTGCTTATGATGATAACTGTGCGTTGTTAAGATACTGTTCAGAAATGTGGCCAAGACAATGATGTATCATATATATCTCAAAAAAATACATGGAGCTTCAAAATTTTCTGACCAAATTTTCAAGATAAGCTTCCAGAAGACTGAGCTGCACAAATAGTTCTAATATTTATTCTGCTGTCTTATTTTTGCTATTTTTAGGTGACAATAGAACTGCTGAAAGTGGTGAAGAAATGTAGGCTGGAGGAGTTTAAGAACTGTTTCCTTAACCTTGGCCTGCCAGTGATGTTACTCTCTGAACCAGGACCAGTGGATAGGTCCACTATAAGGTACATGTAAACTCTGGTCTGGCTCAAGTCTTGTACAATCTGTAAATCAGACATACGGTATTCTCTGACAAGAGACTGTCTATGACACTATATGCGTGTCCATGCCATATTAGGCAACATCAACCCCATCAATCATAGTTTCACTCTGTATTCTTCATTTCAACATAAACGATATTCCGAATGTACTGCAGTGACCTTGTGGTAGAGCGCTAGCCTCGCAATCCTGGGCCGAGTCATACCAAAGACTTAAAAAATGGGACTTGTATGTAGGGTAGATCAAATGACTGGTTCACCCGGTATTATGTCACTGGGTCATCATGGTAGGACTCGAATATTGTTGAAAGCGATGTTAAAATCTTACTCACTTCAACCATATCCCTAGTCAACATTATTGTATTTCATGTCTCCGGTTTGATAACATCTATACCTTTCCCCATTCATAAGAATCCCATGTTTTTAGATAAAACTTTGTGGACTAAAGTGGAGAAGGCTTTGTAGCTGAATTAAGCAATAAATGTGCAGTCATGATTTATCCAGGCTATATTGAAATGTTACGTAACGTTCCAGTATTTACATGTTTGCAAGTTTATGTGGAATATGTATCGTATAATGATTTTTGTTGTTGACAGGGAGGGCCTGACCTACACAATCTGGGATAGGTGGGAAGTAAAAGGAGACAAAAACTTCACCTTACAACAGTTCCTCCATTATTTCAAGGTGAGCAAAGTACATGTACTGGAGCATCTTAGCTTGCTAAGGGCATTTCATGTTCCACTTAACACTACCCTTAGCTCAATGACTTCATTCTTCGCGTATTTCGCCCGATGTCAGCTTCCCCAAGCATCAAGCCATATGTCCGCTCTATTTAAACTAGCCAATGAAATTATCCGTATTCAAATATTTTGACCTGGGAATCTCAGATGTGAGACATGTCGATTTCACTTAAGTGCTCGAGGCGCAAGATTGTGGGAGACCAAACCAAGGTTGTGCGAATTAGCTATTTTATTTCTCACTCTAATGGAGCATGCTTCTTTGTTTTTCTTGAGAAAAATCATATTACAAACGGCCTAACATATTTGAAAAATAATAAAGTCGGCAACAGTTCACAGGAAAATGATATGATTTATATTCATTGATGGGGGCACTTAGAGGCCCACCAAGGGATCATTTCACTCGATCGCTTTCTGGAGGTGACTTCGTCTTATGAATGTGATTGCGCCGATGTCGGGTCTCACAGGACCAATCGGATGTGACCATTTGGGAAACGCCCTAATACACTCATATATCACCCGTTACCGCATGGCTATGAGCAGAAGTTTCTACGTATGATCGTTCCATGCGTTCGGATGATGGTACTGGAGTGACTCAATCTAAACCTGTGGGAGCATTTATTAGCAAGTACAAGATGGACAGTGTCATCATGTGAAGCATGAGCTTCAGTATACCAGACTCAGGGTTATCCTCATTCCCCCATTGTCAGAGTTTGTAACTCCTAAACTATCAGTGTAACACCCTCTGACTGCACTGTGCAGAACAACGTGGCACGCTTTCGCATTCGCTCTGCAGACAGGGGGAGTATGTATCTGCATGCAAGAGAGACGGAGAAATGCATCCTGTATATCTGGACAAAATATTACTCCAGGACACCTGGTACAACATCTTGTTTAGCTGTGACATGCCGAACCCACTCCACCCCGTTTACAAGCGGATGATTCTGTTTGACCAAGAGCCATGCACACAAAAGCTGTGTGCCACGATTTCAACCCCAATGCTGTCAGAGGGTATATCTGACAGTATAAGTTAGACAATCTGATGCCATGAGAATGGGTTATGCTTTGGGAGCATGTACATAACATATGCCTGATTGACTCATTGGGATGAAGATAAGTCAAACTGATAAACTGATCACATTGCCAGAACTGACTGCAAATTTTGGGGCAAATTCTTGTGTGTTTACCAGGCTGATCACTATGCAATGAACGGTTCGTCTGGGTGACCAGATACAATAAAGGGCTAACTGTTACAGCACTAATGTATCATAATCATACACTGTCATACGTTCGTCGCGATATAACGGAAATATTGTTGAAAGCGACATTAAATCCTATTCACTCACTTGTTCCTGTGAGACTGTTCAATCTACATAATGATGACATACTATTTCAGGAGAAGTCCGGGTTAGAGATGACCTCAGTTGTAATGGGGGTTAAGATGATCTACATTCCTATCATGCCAGGACACAACAAACGACTTCCACAGACGTAAGTCTTCAACAATTCTACACATGAATGTGATCAAGTTAAGAATAAAATCAGTCAGGAGAGAATTGACATTTAACCCTTTGCTACTCTTAACCACCAAAATTGGCCGACACCGTATATACCCATAACGGTCGAAACCGGCTGTGATCAACCACCACATAAAAAATTCCCCTCGCGGTAAAATGTTCGTCGAGTGACAGCTCGTCAGCAGTCCACATCGTTCAACAAGGAAATAGTCTGCAATATATTTCCTGTCCTTTCGACCTGTGAGTGATTATCCCAATAACCAAATGTAATTGAGGATTTGACTGGATAGAGATTTCATCATTCTTAAATTTCCTTCGATACCGAGCCGAAAACGAGGCCACCTGTGCTTGCCCAGACTCGGTTAATATCGCGAAGCTGATTAGTTGAACATCGTGAGACAACGGCAACGATTGGCCAGCTTGAACAAGCTTGGCTCTGTTCTATTAAAGGTGAATTTAGTGAAAAAAATGGCTCTGTAGAAAACTGTAGAAATCAAAGTGTTGTGGTTTATTTTGTTTTCTCGCCTCGTCTGGTTTTATTTTAGACACAAACAGGCAGATATTTTGAAGGACAGATTAAGTAAAGTATGGGCTTTTTGGAAAAAGATATATTTAGCAGGGTTTCAATTAAGCTAAATGCAAACGTATTGCTTCAAAAAAAGACATTCCTAACAAAATCTTCTCGCATGCATTAACCCAAACATACAAGGCTGACAAAAGAGACTATCGGCAAGTAGCAAAGGGTTAACTACTGTATATGCAATGGGGTTGTAAAACTAACATGAATTATAGTCCTGCAAATAAAAGTATCACTCACTTTTTTCATTGCCTGCCTTTTAGTTTAAAATTAAACTTGTTTCTTATATGCCTTGCACCGCTGAAATGTAGGCAGCTCCATGTCTTGAGAATTTAATTGTCGTCTCTTCAAACCATACATTCATATAGTGCATGTGCGTACATTGCTTTTCCTCAGGCTATAAGGGTTTGTGTTTGTTTGTCCAGAGTGATGAAACTGTTGAAGCCGAGCCCTGGACAGAAGTATGCTGACTTGGTGGTTGCCTTTGAAGGGAACGGTGAGGATGATGTGGCTGGCCCTCCTGTACGATATTACTTTGGCAGCTGACTTCAACAGTAAACCTAGAAATGTCCTGTTAACCGGAGTTTGCTGCTGATTCTATTTGAACAATTTTAATTTATGAAGTCAAACAATCTAGGCAGATCAGGAAATAACGAAATCAAAATTTCTGATTGGTGAGTTGAAGTGAGAGGGATGGATGTTAAATCATCTGATAAAAGTTTAGTCTACATTCTTGTGGTACACAGTAAAAAATAATTCTCTTCCAAATTTCTTGAAATTTCTTAGATTTTCTTGAATTTCTTCAATAGGAAAAAGGCATTATTCCCTCTGTGATACGATGTTTAGAAAGTTCCGAACAATAATTATTATGACGTTTTGGGGGATAGTTTCTGGCAGTTGTTGGGCATTTCCAAAGTTTATAAATCTGTTTCAGTTTTTGTCTTCTCAGTAAGATGTGATTTTATTCTCAAAAAACAAGAAAAAAATAAGAAATTCTCAAAATTTTAAGAAATTGTAAGAAAATAATTCTTGTCAGAAATTGGAAGGTTTTTCTTATTTTTTCTTGTTTGAGAATAAAATCATATCTTAATGACAAGACAAAAATTGCAACAGATTTATAAACTTTGGAAATCCCCAATAACTGCCAGAAAGTATCCCTAAAAACGTCATAATAATTATTGTTCGGAACTTTTTTTAACATTGTATCACAGAGGGAATAATGTATTTTTCCTATTAAGAAATTCAAGAAAATCTAAGAAAATTATTTTTTACTGTGTATAAATTGAGTCATATTGCATTAAAGGTGAGATACAAAGGTTTTCAGTTTCCTTTTTATATTCTTTAATGATAGAAATATCAGCCTATCTGCTTCGTTTGTTTTTATTATTTTCTCTCCTAGTAGCTTTAGAAAGGTGTTCCAAAGTTGGTGTCTAAAGCCCAGTCGATTTCTAGTATTATTCAACCTGTATAAAATACAGAAAAGGAAAAACTAAATCGTCTGCATTTCAATTTTAAAGTGTGATATAGTTTAAATCTGTTTTAGAAATGTAGAATATTTTTGGCAGTTTCAATCTGGAGATGGACACCCACTACAATACGTTTCAAATAGGGAAAAATTCAAATTCGCATAAATAATCCAATCTTTGGTATAATGAACGTATATGTTGATTGTTGAACAAATATCCCTTATTGATGGACATCCATAGCATAACCTGATACGGTGACCCCCAATGTTCATTTCATTATTCTGATCTGCTTAACAGTGCTAATTTATATAAAAGGTCCAAGTCTATGTTGAAATCATATGTAATCTGTGAATAGGTGGACACTGGTTCTGTCCTGTAGTACATGTTATATACTGTATGCTGGTTCTGTCCTGTAGTACATGTTATATACTGTATGCTGGTTCTGTCCTGTAGTACATGTTATATACTGTATGCTGGTTCTGTCCTGTATGCTCATGTTATATATCTTTATGCTGGTTTTCTGTCCTGTAGTACATGTTATATACTGTATGCTGGTTCTGTCCTGTAGTACATGTTATATACTGTGCTGGTTCTGTCCTGTATTACATGTTATATACTGCGCTTTGGTTCTGTCCTGTAGTACATGTTATATACTGTATGCTGGTTCTGTCCTGTAGTACATGTTATATACTGTATGCTGGTTCTGTCCTGTAGTACATGTTATATACTGTATGCTGGTTCTGTCCTGTAGTACATGTTATATACTGTATGCTGGTTCTGTCCTGTAGTACATGTTATATACTGTATGCTGCAACAATCCGGTATTCCATAATGTTTGTGATATTGTTTATACATGTTCTCATATGGAGAGGTAATCTTTATTAGTGCTATGATGCCATATCTGAAGGCTGTCGTTTTTAGCCCTCGGTCAAATTTTCCAGAAGGGTATTGTCGTCGTCAGCGTCGTCTATCTGTCCGTCTGTCCATCTTTCTTGTGGACACGATATCTCAAGAAGGATTACAGCCAGGCATTTTAAATTCATACCACATATGCGTCTCTCTTGGAATGGTGGTAATATTTTATCCATATCATATTTACACCAGTTATCAATAGCTGAAAAGCCCGCTCAATGTGATAAACATTGGAGAGAGATCATGAGAACAACCCAAAGCTCACTGTGGCCCACATGCTGTGCAAGACGGCATTGTCTAAGGATTAATGTGGGATGTCCCCATTGAAAAGGTGATTAAATAAACAGTTCTGACAATACATGCGAGTCATAGCTGTATTTAAACTCAAAGGATAAGTTGTGTCAGGAGATGTGGATAAAATAACTTTTACTCACTCGTACACGTTATATGTAAACTGACTAGTGTAATATTAGGGTCACTCCCAGATTAATCCGCAACATCTCTGTTTATAAATATATATATATTTATGTGTATCATTGATGTGTATGTATGTACAAGAAATAAACTTTGGTTGTACTTCAATAAGCAATTCACTTATATTTATTTCTTTTCAGCAATGGCATTTTAATTTCCAGATTGATTTCTGCATGAAAACCTAGACTCATTTAACAGTCCAGTGAAAATTCAGAAACAACGTTTTCTGCTGACAAATTCTATTGTTATCCAAAAAAATAATAGAATTAGAAAAGCTTGGATTAACAGTGCATTAACAGTTGGTGAAAACATGTCTTTTTATGGCTGTGTTCTCTTGCACTCAGGAATGCAAATCATGCACTATCATGAAGAATTTGACTGATCATGTCACAGTTAATATATAAACATGTATTCAGCATATTCTATTATATCAATCAATAAATACAAATATGTGCAATCAGTCTCAATACCACACAGCACCTTGGCACTACCACACAGTACCTTGGCACTACCACACAGTACCTTGGCACTACCACACGGTACCTTGGCACTACCACACGGTATTTTGGCACTACCACACGGTACCTTGGCACTACCACACGGTACCTTGGCACTACCACACAGTACCTTGGCACTACCACACAGTACCTTGGCACTAATTTCTCAGACACACAAAACCTACTGTAATCCCTCTAATAATGCAATGCCTCTATCAAACTTCAATCCTTCCATATTTGGGGACAAAATTCAATCGGCTGTAATTATAAATTTGATCACCCGATAAAACCATTGAAATAACGAAGAAATAATGGATTATTTGCATGATTTTTAACCATTTCACTTCCTGTTCCAATAAATTTGATCACCCCCATGGTGGGAAATTCATTTCCCATGATTGAATTTCCCATTATTAGAGGGATTACCAATAGGCCATGAGTCACCTTGTTAGTACATGATGTGTGATGACTTGCATACATGTAGTTTTACTGTGCAATTTATCCAAAATAGAATCTGTAACCTAATTGGTTTATCCTGCCCGTTCCATCCGTCAGCAGACCAAGAACTGGGAGGGTGTAAACAGCCATTGATGTACAACATGAACACATTTTGTTTTAACAGAAAAGTGACCGTTTCATTAATTTCAACAAAGTATATTTGACTTTATATCCCCAGACTTACTGGTCGAATTGGAATCTGGACAATATTGGGTACGAATTTCAGTCACCATATTAAAATTCAGTCCATCCCAATTTTGTGGACAACATTCAATCAGTTGATGTACTAAAATTGATGTCCCTCTAAAATCATTAAAATAAGGAAGAAATAACGGATTATCTGCATGATTTCAAACCATTTCATCAAATTCCTTCCTCTAATAAATTTGATCACCCCTGACTTTACAGAAAATATACAGGTATACACAGGTATTCACAAACATGTAATGATTAGTTGAACTATATATATATATAAAAATTTATACTGATCGCAATAAATTAGTTAGCAAAATATTCAGTGGATGACGTGGGCACAGATAATGCATGCTGAAAAATGTTATACATTTTGACGTGGTTACAGATAATGAAAAATGTTAGACATTTTGTAGGTAAGTTTATTTTTATCCTTTACATGCCAATTCAATGAATTGATGATGTGAAACAGCATGTTTGCAATATCTGAACTTAGAAAGAATTAGAGCGTCCCAATATCGGTCTCGTATGAGGGGCACAGTGAGGCATGCCCCACTCCAGGCTTCATTCGTGAATTTCTGGGTAGTTGAGTTTTGTTTCTCCATTTGCTTTGATGTGGAACAATATCTCTATTAAACTAATGATATCTGACATACCATGAACTTAATGTGTAACTGTGGCACATGTGTAAGTGTATGTGATACTCAAGATAACACTTAGAATAACAAAGCTCAGTGAAGTTTTCCCCACATTTCACTCTTATTCTGTTTCAGAGGCAGCTTTTTGAAGTGAGAGAGAAATCTGCACTGCCCCTTTTGACGTCCGAGTTGACGTTGACAACGTCATATTTGGAGCGTCCTGCAACGTCTGCGGAACGTTGCAGCAATGCAGAGAATGGAACAGTTTTGTATCAATGTTGCATTTATCGTTCCATAATAAGGTCACAATTTCCGACTTGCTTATTGTGCTGTGCACTACAATAACATTAATAACAATGAAATTGTTAAAATTAAAGTCGTAAAACAAGAAACGGTATAAGTATCATAGTTCCAATTTAAAGTTGCCGAAATATTCGTTAGGACAAACAGAATGGTCCTTCTTCAGACAGTAGGGTAATTTGCCAAATCTAGATCAGTTATCACAGATTAAAAACATGCCTCCATGTTGTAACATGGGGAAGAAATAAACCTCAACTACCCAGAAATTTAGAGGTGTGGCCAGGTCGCGCTTCACTGCGCACTCCATTGAAGATCGATATTGAGAAGCCCTCATTGGAAAATCGAAACAAGAAAAAGCCGAGTTCGTACACTACATTTAAAACATTGGAAAGCCTTGAAACTGACAATTTAGAATTCAAGGCCTTGTAAATCCTTGAAAATGGGAATACCTATCCATTGTGGTCAGTTCAATTTTCAAGTTGTAGCTCAAAGTTGTACTGTCCGTCGCCGACGGATGGCAAAATTAACACCATCATAGCAATATATTGTTTAATCATTCAAAAGGAATTTGCAAATCTATTTGAAAAACAATGTATGAAATATATATTTGTTGACAGGACATCCATACTCCTGTTAGATTCAATGACATTGAAAGATTCAATGGAAATAATATGCCTTGAAAACAGGAACCTTGAAGTTTGAAAGCTTCAAGGTGTACAAACCCTGAAAGTCAACTTGTAGCCTAGAACATTTATAATGAAGAAATGTTTAGATGGAGTCGGTGAACTACCACTAATATTGTACAGTCACTGATACAATATCCACTATAAAACCTGAACTGTACGAGATTTAATGCTATCGCAGGTCAGTGCTTCTGCTTGCCGGTATTCATTGTATTTGAAGTCGCAATGAGGCAAAAACAAGTTACTGGCATGATGAGTACGTAGGTGAGTCGATTCTCAGTTACTATTTATGAATAATATGATGGTAGGGAAATCCAGTATCGTCATATAAATATAACAAATCATTGTTTCCATGATTTTCGCGTTTAACTCTTTGCCCCATGGAGGCTTACTACCATTGCCCCATGGTGACGCCATTTGACGCCTCTTCCTAGTCCATGATGACGCCATTTGACGCCTTATGTAATAAATAAATTAATTAACCTAATTAAATAATACTTTATTTCAGAAAATATTAAACATGCTAAATTATTGGTCACTGTAAAAGTAATAAAAAAATTAATGAACCTTTGACCTCAGCCCTCCAGTTAGATTTGTACCTGACAATTTACAGGTGATCACCGAAAAGGTCTAAGGGGCAGCCTAGAATAGCCTGTATGGTTTAGAACGGGGTGTCAAATGGCGTCAACATGGGGCGAAGATTTTGTGATCTGTTTTATCAATAATGAATGTTCATGCAACTAATACAGCCTCTTGCTAGAGTTGGGAAGCACAGTGTCTATATATGATGCAATTTCTTGTTTCACCAAAACTTTTCAAATTTGACCTTGTCAGTAAGTATGCCAAGCATTTTTACATGCATTTGCAATCTGCATTATCTCAGCATCATAAAACATTGTACTTGCATTTTCCAATATTTATGGGGATATATACAAATATACTAAAACTATAAATACATGTATCTTTCTTAACATTTGATGATCAATAGCACTTACACCAATTTTGTATTGGAGCAACAATCTTGTTGTAAACTATAAGAAACTCTATAAAAAATATTACAAATATTTGCATCATTTACCATGTATAAAAGTATATGAAAATTATCTCAAATGTAGGTATTGTATATATCAGTCCTACAGCTACATATACTGGCAACCGGGAAATATTGGATAAATAAAACGTTATCTCAGATTGTTTGAGCACACTGCCATATCATAGAAAAATTCTATCCATGTGTAACTCCTATAGCTCAAAATTTCTCATTTACAATCTGTTTCTATGGTTACTAAAATGTCAAATTACAGAAACATCTTTGCTCTGCATAGTATTCGCTTCTCACATGGAAGCAATAATATCAAAACATTTCATGAAACTATCACTTTTCTGAAACGTAAAAATACGGAATAAAATATCATATTGATATGTACAAATCCTGCATTATTGTCCATGATATGCATTGTATTATACCAGTATAGTTGCAGCTCTGATATTTGATCCCAGGCATAAACCTGTAACATTCATTTTACATAAATATGTGTATAATCACACTATCTGATATGGATGAATGTGGAAAGGCATCTCTGCAGTGTTTAAGGACTGTCTCACCCTGTCACCACAGTGAAATAAAACATTTATTGTCAATTGATTATCAAACATGCACTCGGTGGTTAATCCGTGCACCCAGGAATCCGTGCACCCCCAGGCATTTGGTGTTGTCCATTGGTGCACTTGGTACCCCGTGGCGCTATCAGTACAACCACTGTTACAGGATGAGGTCTATAGTCCTCTGTTTATAATTCTGGCTGTGTAATTTACAGAGATACTTGTATGATCAGCAATTCAATTGTCCTGGAATCATAACAGTTCTGGAGTTGTAGCTGATATGGCAGTATCATCTCTGATCTCAGTATTGTAATATCACTGAAATAGAAAGTCCTCGGATATCTACAAGTTACTCAGATACTCTTCCAGATTTTCCAAACTGGTATGTGCATAATTGATGAAATAATTAGATTAATGGACTGCAATTAAACCACCAGGTGGAATGGGTAACAAAATTCACCATGTTCATATAGACCCTGCAGGATTAGTTTAATCATTAATTGAGTGGTTCACTGTATAGCAGATCTTGAGAGCTGAAAGGTTGAGGGGTCGGGGGTAGTGGAGAGTGTGGATCTCTCGACAGTCCAGTCGTCGTCCGTCCCGGGAGAGCAGGACGGGATGCTGAGGTCGCAGCTGGAGGGTGGAACACTGGTGGAGGAGATTTGGGAGAGTTCAGACTGGATGTACTCCCAATCAAACTCTCCAGTTGCTGTTTAAATTGCTCCTCTGTAAAAAACACATGACGGAATGTGACTGGATAGGACAATATTGTGCCTGTATATATACAAGGTACTACATTGTAGAATCTAATAATCCTAACAAATCTGTTTGATATACTGGTACCTCTGTCAATATTACTTGATACACATTTCTCACTGTACCGGTAATTAATTGTCTTGAGAAACCAACATACTAGTGTAATTATAAAGAGATTTCTAAGTTGCATCTAATATCTCCATGTCAAAGATCTAGAGGTGCGAAGCTGAGATCGTGTCATAGCATGTGTGCAAAGCAAGCAAGAAATCATAGAAATGCAAAACCTAAAAACATTAAGAAACTGGTCAGCATCAAGCATTTTTGAACTTCATTGGACAATATGGAGCTTTTTGATGTTGCATTCGAACATATTTTTACTCTATTTATGATATCTGTAATTTTATTACCGGTATTATTTTCAAATTACATAAATGTTCCCCTGCTTACTTATATTTAGAGATAATTGACCATCAGTAAAGTAATGTTAACATGGTATACAGTAAAAGTACCGTAAAATATTTTTCATTTTTATGAGCCTCTAGTGGTTTCAAGAAGCTGTCGACCATCACATACGTATGGCAAGCCAAAGTGCTTTTTATTCAAGAAATTCCGATATCGGAAATTGAATTCCCGATATCGGAATTGAAATTTCTGATATCAGAATTGAAATTTCTGATATCAGAATTAAAATTTCCCATATCGGAAATTCATGTCCTTCAATTTCCGATATTGGGAATTCTCGATATCAGAAATTAGAATTTTTGATATCGGAAATTGAATTTACGATATCAAGAATTGCAATTTCCGTTATCATAAATTCGGAGACAATTCCCGATATCGGAAATTCAATTTCCGATATTGAAAATTCAATTACATTTTTCCGATATCGGAAATTCTAATTCTAATTTCCGATATCGGGAATTCAATTTCCGATATCGGAAATCCATATTGGAAATTCGGAATAAAAAGCAATTTGGCTTGCCATACATACAGGGCCATTCAAGTATTACGTACGCAAATAACTTTTTTGACCCCCTCTCATATGCAAAATTTAACCTGGTGTACAAAAGAAAAAATCCTGATTTTTAGACTCCCTCCCCCTTGCTGTGTATGTAATACTTGAATGCCCCCTAAATGTACAAAACAGTATAGACACAGATTCCTCAATTAGGTTTTTTTTTGTAAATCTCCCCCCCCCCCCTCCCAAAAATCTGAAATGGGAGCACCAGTTCTGCTGTTAATTCACAAAAATGAAAGTTTGCAGGTGTTACTTGTATTGACCCAAAGAAGCCTATTGAGTTTGCGGTCAAAGTCACAGTACTCTGGCACTATTGATTTTGCGATCAAGTCACTGCACATGAAAACTAATATTTTATATCCAGACTCCTCATACGTTACCTGTATTATGTAATATTGTTGGGGTAATCTCTTAACCTTAATACCAATTTCTAAACAAGTCACTAGACCCGAGTCTAGGGCCTCCTATTTGTCGAGTGGGTCTTGGCCAATCCCATAAGATCCTGCCCATGGGCAAACCCAGTTTTTCTCATGGTAGGAAAGATACATCTTTGCGAATTTCTCCATAAATGGATTGACTATTTCATTGGACTTTACTTTTCCTGCTTTGAAAAGGTAGTCCACTGGTGATTTTGCACTTTGGACTATTTCCATGTTTTTGCCTGTTTATTCTAGTAAGATACGTCTTTGCGAATTCCTCCAAAAGTGGATTGACTATTTCATTGGTCTTTACTGTTCCTGCTTTGAAAAGGTAGTCCACTGGTGATTTTGCACTTTGGACTATTTCCATGTTTTTGCCTGTTTATTTTAGTAGGTTATCTCCCTTCCCCAGGTTGAGAGATAGGGATTTCCTTCAAAAGTCTTCTGACCGAGAATTGTACGCAGCAACATCGATCTTTTGATGGACATTGTGATTATCTTCAAACAATTTAGATTATAAGAAAAAGTTAAATATTTTCATGAATATTCATCAAAAAACCAGAACTTTTCCCGATGATTTATGGGCTATCAAATGGAGCATGGATCAGTCAACTTAACATTCTGTGAAGTTAAAAAATGCACACTTACCTACAATTTTTTCTTTGTTTCTACTTCTATTACACAGTTATGAACACACATTACTCAAAAAGTTAATTACCGATACTTTGATTCACCACCAGTGGACATGCTTAAGGATTGCTTTGTATGGTTTATAACATTATGTACCAATTCATTTACCAGTTACTTCGCCAATTTTCACTGTAATTGTTGTAAGATCAAATATACAGTTGAAATGCCCAGTTTGCATGCAAAACGATACTGCAGCATTCATCTTGTGTTTTCCTATGGTTGAACCTCGTGCTGCATCATGTGGGAAGTTATTCAGCTCTGCAATGGTCTCATACCCTGATGACGTATTGTATATCTCTCAGTCACTGTATGACACGTGAACACTCCTCCAGAAATCTAACATCGATTGTGTAACACGAAACCAATTAAATTGTCATTGTCAACGCAAAGTACATGTCCCACAAGGCGTGAAGGCCTATATGTAACCCGATACACCAAACTAAAGCTTGCTCTTCAGACTGCCAGCTTAGCTCCGGGACCTCGCGCTGCAATTAAGTTGATGTCAGGTTACACGAGGGAGGTGACAGGCTAATTGAATTGTATAACGATCCTCACCTGTCATTTTATTGCCATGGATGTTGGGGGCCTGCATTGCATCAAGAGATAGAAGTGGTATTTTATTGTCATGGATGTAAGGGCCCTACGTCATCAGGTTTCAGGGCCTGTATCTATGAAACCACTGGGAATAAAGTTCAGTGACTCCCAGATCGGAAATATTTACATTTCTGGGACACGTTTCTGAGTCGGTTACACCAGTGATGATGGATGTTTGTTAAGATCTCCATAATCAGGATGCAAGTCCTGGTTGGCTACAGCAAATAGTATGATATGGCAGCACGCTTATTCGAACTTTTGTTTTTCACAGAATCATGTCTGACAGTGATAAAACTGAAAGAACCTCTCCATCTGGGGGAGCCGTTCAAATAGGCTGATAGTGATTAAACTGAAAGAACCTCTCCATCTCGCACATCTGGGAGAGGCGTTCAAATAGGCCCAGCCTGTTCGCCGATCCCTGTTTCCATCATGTACCGTAATAACTATACTGTTTAAATCACCCTCTCTATCTTGATGTTTCAAATGCCATCAATGATCGGTCAACGGGACTGCTGTTCATGAATACTCAATATGCGCGCAATGCATGGATGGGAATAGGTGCGCTGGTTGAATGTACCGACTCTGGACTCGACGGCACTACCAGTCAGCTGTACGTACCAGCTCTGCACCTGTATCTACTGCTTACGGAAGCCCAATCTGTGATGTAGTTTATACCAGAAGGAGAGCTGGACTCTTGCTTATCCGCTATATACCCTTGGGTATATCCCAGGACGCCATAGCTAGCGGTGTGGCAGGCTCACCAGGTCCGCTGAAGACAGTGTACTCGAGGTCAGTTGAAGTCCAGCTCTCAAGGGCTCAGGGTTCTGAGTGGTGTATTCTTTTTGTTCTCACAATCATTCCGATGCCGTACGGATCTCGATCACAGTCGTACCTCTTCAATGGTAGCTACGGTGTTTGGCAGTGGCTGTAACATCAGGTCACTTTAAGTGAAATATGTCCAGTCCTGTTGGTAATGCTCAACAGGTGCACAGGTAGTCGTCTTTGTCTAATTGTGGCTCAACCGATGAGCGGCTGTTGTATGAGTGACACAAACATGGAGCTTGATTTGTGGTGTGCGAGGATTCCATCTAACCAGTTGACATGGTTCAGGAGAAGGACGATGTCATTGATATGTTCTCTTGGACTAAGTCTCTCCTTTGCTGCTGTTATCTGTCCGCTCTACACGCACTATGAAGCAGGTACCCATTAAGCCATCACCAACCAGTAACTCGCCAGCTCGTTGACCGGAGTTGCCCGCATTAGAGTTGGACTCTTTTGTTGAACTTTTGACATGAATTCTATGGTGCTGTAAGGAAAGAGTAGTATTCCTTGTGACCGGCACGGTCCGGGTACACAGCGCTCTTCAGAGGCCCTCCATCCAAAGTCAAGCTGTTAGAAATGGCTTCAAAGATTGAACGCCACTTCTCCTTTCCAACCGGCATGAGGATTTACATCCAACCAGTCCGGCATGTAGACCTGAAGAAGAAGAGCTCAAGGGAGCTGAATGTTCTGCCCGGACGGGCGACGGCATCTGCACAGTAGTGTCGACGGCTGGCAGCCAGGATTTGCTTGAAGTTCCTCCGACACAGTTCTATCATTGTTTGCAGTTAGCAACTGCAACAGGACTGAACGTACTGGTGCGGGTCATATCCAGGGTGGAATTAGCCCGACATTACTCTTCCTGGCTGAATCTAGACTGGGCAACAAAGCCTACAGTGCTGAGGGTCCTGTATTGTGGTCGCTCAGGAGTTTGAGTCCATGGTCAATGAACACCAGATTTGCTGAGGGAATACGCAAAGCTGGTGGTTCCAAGCCTACTTCCATGCCTACAAATCCCCCAACCGAAACAAGAGAAAGGGCCTGAAGAAATCTGGGAACTTCCCTAAGCCCACTGGTAGTTGTAAGAGGTACTCCTGAAACAACAGTGAGTAATTCCAGGACACCGAACCTTCAGCTTCGCACGAGCTGTGGAAGAGGGGTGGGGGGTCTGCTGGCAGCAATACTCTTGTGTCGCAACCTGGACATGCCGTATGATGCATTTCACGAAGTGGTTGAGGTCCAAGCATGGCAGAATGTTACCGAGTCGTTTACAGCACTCCAGGCTGCCCACCTCACTGGTTACCAGGCTAAACTCAGAACCCGGAGCAGGCTTGTGTGATATGGGAAGAGGTGTTCTCCCTCATAGCCAACGAAAGGTGGCATATCTGTCAACGGATCATGGTTTTATATGGTTTTATATTTCTTGGTGTCCAAGAAAATCAGGAGATGGTGACCAGTCGTCAATCTACAGCCCCTCCACTGCTTTATCCGGATTGATAAGTTCAAGATAGAAACTCTCAGATCCGTGTAGGCAGGCCTTCAGGTGGGCATGTGGGCCATGTCAGTGGATTTGAAAGACCCGTATGTCCAAGTGCCTATATGATTCACATCGATGGCAAGGTAATGGAATCCTGGCATAGCTATTCGGACTTACTCCAGCCCCCAAATTTTCTCATGCATAGTGGATGCACTTAGTCATCCTACGGATGTCTGGTGTTGACATAGCACTTACATCAACTGTTGGTTAGTACAATGTCTGTTGGAAACGGCGGTTACCTATGCAATCAGGTTGACATTTTTTCACACGCTTTTGAATGGCTGAATGAGCAATTTCCACCATAGTTAAAGTTAATCCCGACAATGCTGCCTGACTTCAATGACACCTGCCTGGCCACTTGAGCTTCAGTTCATCATTCCGAGCACTTCCCTATGTCTTTAACCCAGAATATATCTTTATTCGATGATAACTGGTATATTTTCGACCTGAGATTGCCAGGGTTTATCATAAATGTAAGCTTGTTGGTTCTTTCTTGGAATGGTGGGAATATTTGATCCATATTATCATATTTACACCAGTTACCAATAGTTGAAAACCTTCCTCCATGTTATAAACATAGGGGAGAGATGGTGACCCACGTGCTATTCACCAGTGTCAGCGACACCGGGGCAAGACAACATTGTCCAAGGTTTAATGTGGGAAGCTGCTATTGTCAACGTACCTAAGTCTGCACTGACCCACATTTCATTCATCTGAGGGTACAGATTGATCTGGTCAGGCGTGTTCGGCCATCACCGTCCGCACTAGATCTACTAGAGGAAATTTTGGCGGTGTGACATTTGGGTATACATGTCAGACTTGAAGAAGATGTACATTATGATCCACTTTGATGCAGACCTATTCAGATGTATCTAAATAATATGCATGTGGAAGCAGAGCACGGGGCATGTGAACCATGCCAATCGCGATATATACAGTTCTCTTATCGGCCCTGAGCTGGTGGAGGAACGAGAGCTCGAGGGGGTCCCTTTGCATCCGTTGAAACCTAGTTCTATTCATGGACACATCCATAGTTGGCTGGGGAGCTCATATGGATGAAAGCCTAGCGCAGGGGATATGCAGAACAAGCTCTTCGAGATGAGATGTCATCCTTGCTCTGATACAGTGTCTCCCGACCGTTTGGGGAAGGTTATTCTGGTTCGATTGTACAGCTCGACTGTGGTCGCGTACATGTTCATATTACGAGCGGCACATACAGTATGTGCATGCAGACTCTGTCTCACCCGACAGAATGGCAGCTGAACAACTCAGACAAGTCTTTGATCAGTGGTCTGCAACTCACATAAACCTATTTGCCACAAAGAACAACGAGCTCCCAGTAGATATGTGAGGCAGTTTCCGGATCCAGTGGCACAAATCGTGGATGCCCTCGCAGTCCAGTGGTCGGGGATGTACACTTACGCGTATATACCACGACCATTCTAATTTCAATAGTTCTTAACAAGATCAGGAGAAAAGCACTCCATTCTGGCCAACAAAATCGTCGTTCGGCAGTTTTACGAACTAATCATAGACTACCCACGCATATTACCGGACCATCCAGATAAGTTTACATAGTTTCAAGAACGTCCGGTTCACAGCAACCCAACAATGTGTCGACTGACAGCAGGGTGTTTCTGTCACTGAATCCCAACAAGCAGCTTCATAAATGGCGCTATGTATAAGGCCTTCCACCAGACGGGTTTATTACGCTAAACTTAAGTCTGTTTTCGAAGTGGTGTAAGAGAAACCATAAGAATCCGACTCAAACCACTCGGGGAGAAGTAGCAGAGTTCGTATATTTATACGACGAAAAGAGACGACCAGTTAAATTGCTGGTCATTGGTCGACCATAGCAACGATTCACGAGATGGGTTTAGGGTTACGCAGAGAAAACCACTAGACGGACTGATCAAAGTCATGTTCTACCTTAGATCTTGGGCGCGTAAACTTCGTTAATCTTAAATTGGTCCTTAATGCACTTAAGAGGCCAAATTTGAGCCCATGTGTCAGCAAGTCTTAAGATATTGACACTTAAGACTGTTTCTCGTTGATGTGGCATCCAGTCGGTGGAGATCTGAAATGCTACGGCTTCTTCAGCAAAGAATCTTAGCACTTAAGACGATAAGTTGTGGATTACTCGTCAGATAAATAACAACAAACCAGCATTCAAAGACACCATGATGGAGCAGATGGACTGTCTAGACAATTCAGATGGTCTATATTGCCACATGGACGAGGGATTTGGTTCTCCTGAAAGCCCATGAGACCAATTCGGATGCGTTTTTTAAAAAAGCTTTGCTGAGTGATATTATGGACGCTTCCCAATAGAGAATTATGAAGCATTATCTCCTTGACTGATCTGCTGCGTCAGTCACAGTTGAAAATGACTACCCTCATGGGCGGGTCGAGCAACTATTTTGGAGCAATCCTCGGGGAAGCACGTTTCAAGCATTCGTGCCGAAGGGGACCCATCCGCCGCCCGTTGTATCCGACGGAACCAAGCCTCATATGAAGTCAAAGAGCATTAATGCGAGTATGTAATACTCTCATGAATAAATGTTTTCCCCTTGTATCGATGCACGACTTACAGGGATCTTTCTCCTGGCTGATGTTCACCACAAGAAGGTTTGGAACGTTCACCAGTGTGGACGCCCCATCAGGTAACAATGAGGTTGGTATGTGGCTTTCAAAGACAGCCTAGCTGGGCGTTCTCTATTTGATCTCAATGTTTGGGGTTCCCACAAATTCTATGGTTCCCCAACAGTATTACGTAATATAAACATATAACGTATAAGACAAGTATGAGGTGTCTTTGATATGAAATGTAAAGGATTTGTGTAACCCCCCATTTTATGGAAGGACCATATACTTACCTCACGGTCTCACCTCCCACCCACACTGCATCGCAAGATGGTGGGAGTACATGTCTTGTACACCGAACCTTCAGCTTCGCACAAGCTGTGGAAGGGGGATAGCGAGGGGTCTGCTGGGCGCAATACTCTTGTGTCGCAACCTGGACATGCCGTATGATACATTTCACGAAGTGGTTGAGGTCCAAGCATGGCAGAATGTTACCGAGTCGTTTAGAGCACTCCAGGCTGCCCACCTCACTGGTTACCAGGCTAAACTCAGAACCCGGAGCAGGCATCTGTGGTATGGGAAGAGGTGTTCTCCCTCATAGCCAACGAAAGGTGGCATATCTGTCAACGGATCATGGTTTTATATCAGCATGTTTTTGGTGTCCAAGAAAACCAGGAGATGGTGACCAGTCGTCAATCTACAGCCCCTCCACTGCTTTATCCGGATTGATAAGTTCAAGATAGAAACTCTCAGATCCGTGTAGGCAGGCCTTCAGGTGGGCATGTGGGCCATGTCAGTGGATTTGAAAGACCCGTATGTCCAAGTGCCTATATGATTCACATCGATGGCAAGGTAATGGAATCCTGGCATAGCTATTCGGACTTACTCCAGCCCCCAAATTTTCTCATGCATAGTGGATGCACTTAGTCATCCTACGGATGTCTGGTGTTGACATAGCACTTACATCAACTGTTGGTTAGTACAATGTCTGTTGGAAACGGCGGTTACCTATGCAATCAGGTTGACATTTTTTCACACGCTTTTGAATGGCTGAATGAGCAATTTCCACCATAGTTAAAAGTTAATCCCGACAATGCTGCCTGACTTCAATGACACCTGGCTGACCACTTGAGCTTCGGTTCGTCATTCCGAGCGCTTCCCTATGTCTTTAACCCAGAATATATTTTTATTCGATGATAACTGGTATATTTTCGACCTGAGATTGCCAGGGTTTATCATAAATGTAAGCTTGTTGGTTCTTTCTTGGAATGGTGGGAATATTTGATCCATATTATCATATTTACACCAGTTACCAATAGTTGAATTACAACACATATAAGGGAAGTTGGAAGAGGTGCCGACATACTGACTGCGTCACATGACTTCACAGAATAGTCTTCTGGTTAACCTATTCTAAAGCACATACCAAGAATCTAAAGATTCGTGATATGTGTTGTATCTCAGGTACGCTTTTATTGTACCTGTTCATGTGGCAACTTGGATGATATGACCACACGGCCCCTAGCACCGGCATAAGCGGTATTAGATACAAATCTAGAGAGCTATGATGGAAATGCTCTGACAACTCGTATACTGGTAATTGGTGAGCTGTTTCGCTGTGACAACTCGTACATTGGAACATACATTGGAACTCGTACATTTATAACGCTTAACTTAGTCTGTTCTTGGAATGGTGTAAGAGAAACCATAAGAATCCGACTCAAACCACTCGGGGAGAAGTAGCAGAGTTCGTATATTTATACGACGAAAAGAGACGACCAGTTAAATTGCTGGTCATCGGTCGACCATAGCAACAATTCACGAGATGGGTCTAGGGTTACGCAGAGAAAACCACTAGACGGACTGATCAAAGTTATGTTCTACCTTAGATCTTGGGCGCGTAAACTGCCTTAATTTTAAATTGGTCCTCAATGCACTTACGGGGCCAAATTTGAGCCCATGTGTCAAAAACTCGTTTCTCGTTGATGTGGCATCCACTCTGTGGAGATCTGAAGTTCTACGGCTGAAGAATCTTAGCACTTTCTGCCTTTCTTTGAATATGAAAAACGGGTTAGTACAATGTCTGTTGGAAACGGCGGTTACCTATGCAATCAGGTTGACATTTTTTCACACGCTTTTGAATGGCTGAATGAGCAATTTCCACCATAGTTAAAAGTTAATCCCGACAATGCTGCCTGACTTCAATGACACCTGGCTGACCACTTGAGCTTCGGTTCGTCATTCCGAGCGCTTCCCTATGTCTTTAACCCAGAATATATTTTTATTCGATGATAACTGGTATATTTTCGACCTGAGATTGCCAGGGTTTATCATAAATGTAAGCTTGTTGGTTCTTTCTTGGAATGGTGGGAATATTTGATCCATATTATCATATTTACACCAGTTACCAATAGTTGAATTACAACACATATAAGGGAAGTTGGAAGAGGTGCCGACATACTGACTGCGTCACATGACTTCACAGAATAGTCTTCTGGTTAACCTATTCTAAAGCACATACCAAGAATCTAACGATTCGTGATATGTGTTGTATCTCAGGTACGCTTTTATTGTACCTGTTCATGTGGCAACTTGGATGATATGACCACACGGCCCCTAGCACCGGCATAAGCGGTATTAGATACAAATCTAGAGAGCTATGATGGAAATGCTCTGACAACTCGTATACTGGTAATTGGTGAGCTGTTTCGCTGTGACAACTCGTACATTGGAACATACATTGGAACTCGTACATTTATAACGCTAAACTTAGTCTGTTCTTGGAATGGTGTAAGAGAAACCATAAGAATCCGACTCAAACCACTCGGGGAGAAGTAGCAGAGTTCGTATATTTATACGACGAAAAGAGACGACCAGTTAAATTGCTGGTCATCGGTCGACCATAGCAACAATTCACGAGATGGGTCTAGGGTTACGCAGAGAAAACCACTAGACGGACTGATCAAAGTTATGTTCTACCTTAGATCTTGGGCATACACCAGTTACCAATAGTTGAAAACCTTCCTCCATGTTATAAACATAGGGGAGAGATGGTGACCCACGTGCTATTCACCAGTGTCAGCGACACCGGGGCAAGACAACATTGTCCAAGGTTTAATGTGGGAAGCTGCTATTGTCAACGTACCTAAGTCTGCACTGACCCACATTTCATTCATCTGAGGGTACAGATTGATCTGGTCAGGCGTGTTCGGCCATCACCGTCCGCACTAGATCTACTAGAGGAAATTTTGGCGGTGTGACATTTGGGTATACATGTCAGACTTGAAGAAGATGTACATTATGATCCACTTTGATGCAGACCTATTCAGATGTATCTAAATAATATGCATGTGGAAGCAGAGCACGGGGCATGTGAACCATGCCAATCGCGATATATACAGTTCTCTTATCGGCCCTGAGCTGGTGGAGGAACGAGAGCTCGAGGGGGTCCCTTTGCATCCGTTGAAACCTAGTTCTATTCATGGACACATCCATAGTTGGCTGGGGAGCTCATATGGATGAAAGCCTAGCACAGGGGATATGCAGAACAAGCTCTTCGAGATGAGATGTCATCCTTGCTCTGATACAGTGTCTCCCGACCGTTTGGGGAAGGTTATTCTGGTTCGATTGTACAGCTCGACTGTGGTCGCGTACATGTTCATATTACGAGCGGCATATACAGTATGTGCATGCAGACTCTGTCTCATCCGACAGAATGGCAGCTGAACAACTCAGACAAGTCTTTGATCAGTGGTCTACAACTCACATAAACCTATTTGCCACAAAGAACAACGAGCTCCCAGTAGATGTGAGGCAGTTTCCGGATCCAGTGGCACAAATCGTGGATGCCCTCGCAGTCCAGTGGTCGGGGATGTACACTTACGCGAATATACCACGACCATTCTAATTTCAATAGTTCTTAACAAGATCAGGAGAAAAGCACTCCATTCTGGCCAACAAAATCGTCGTTCGGCAGTTTCACGGACCTAATCATAGACTACCCACGCATATTACCGGACCATCCAGATAAGTTTACATAGTTTCAGGAACGTCCGGTTCACAGCAACCCAACAATGTGTCGACTGACAGCAGGGTGTTTCTGTCACTGAATCCCAACAAGCAGCTTCATAAATGGCGCTATGTATAAGGCCTTCCACCAGACGGGTTTATTACGCTAAACTTAAGTCTGTTTTCGAAGTGGTGTAAGAGAAACCATAAGAATCCGACTCAAACCACTCGGGGAGAAGTAGCAGAGTTCGTATATTTATACGACGAAAAGAGACGACCAGTTAAATTGCTGGTCATTGGTCGACCATAGCAACGATTCACGAGATGGGTTTAGGGTTACGCAGAGAAAACCACTAGACGGACTGATCAAAGTCATGTTCTACCTTAGATCTTGGGCGCGTAAACTTCGTTAATCTTAAATTGGTCCTTAATGCACTTAAGAGGCCAAATTTGAGCCCATGTGTCAGCAAGTCTTAAGATATTGACACTTAAGACTGTTTCTCGTTGATGTGGCATCCAGTCGGTGGAGATCTGAAATGCTACGGCTTCTTCAGCAAAGAATCTTAGCACTTAAGACGATAAGTTGTGGATTACTCGTCAGATAAATAACAACAAACCAGCATTCAAAGACACCATGATGGAGCAGATGGACTGTCTAGACAATTCAGATGGTCTATATTGCCACATGGACGAGGGATTTGGTTCTCCTGAAAGCCCATGAGACCAATTCGGATGCGTTTTTTAAAAAAGCTTTGCTGAGTGATATTATGGACGCTTCCCAATAGAGAATTATGAAGCATTATCTCCTTGACTGATCTGCTGCGTCAGTCACAGTTGAAAATGACTACCCTCATGGGCGGGTCGAGCAACTATTTTGGAGCAATCCTCGGGGAAGCACGTTTCAAGCATTCGTGCCGAAGGGGACCCATCCGCCGCCCGTTGTATCCGACGGAACCAAGCCTCATATGAAGTCAAAGAGCATTAATGCGAGTATGTAATACTCTCATGAATAAATGTTTTCCCCTTGTATCGATGCACGACTTACAGGGATCTTTCTCCTGGCTGATGTTCACCACAAGAAGGTTTGGAACGTTCACCAGTGTGGACGCCCCATCAGGTAACAATGAGGTTGGTATGTGGCTTTCAAAGACAGCCTAGCTGGGCGTTCTCTATTTGATCTCAATGTTTGGGGTTCCCACAAATTCTATGGTTCCCCAACAGTATTACGTAATATAAACATATAACGTATAAGACAAGTATGAGGTGTCTTTGATATGAAATGTAAAGGATTTGTGTAACCCCCCATTTTATGGAAGGACCATATACTTACCTCACGGTCTCACCTCCCACCCACACTGCATCGCAAGATGGTGGGAGTACATGTCTTGTACACCGAACCTTCAGCTTCGCACAAGCTGTGGAAGGGGGATAGCGAGGGGTCTGCTGGGCGCAATACTCTTGTGTCGCAACCTGGACATGCCGTATGATACATTTCACGAAGTGGTTGAGGTCCAAGCATGGCAGAATGTTACCGAGTCGTTTAGAGCACTCCAGGCTGCCCACCTCACTGGTTACCAGGCTAAACTCAGAACCCGGAGCAGGCATCTGTGGTATGGGAAGAGGTGTTCTCCCTCATAGCCAACGAAAGGTGGCATATCTGTCAACGGATCATGGTTTTATATCAGCATGTTTTTGGTGTCCAAGAAAACCAGGAGATGGTGACCAGTCGTCAATCTACAGCCCCTCCACTGCTTTATCCGGATTGATAAGTTCAAGATAGAAACTCTCAGATCCGTGTAGGCAGGCCTTCAGGTGGGCATGTGGGCCATGTCAGTGGATTTGAAAGACCCGTATGTCCAAGTGCCTATATGATTCACATCGATGGCAAGGTAATGGAATCCTGGCATAGCTATTCGGACTTACTCCAGCCCCCAAATTTTCTCATGCATAGTGGATGCACTTAGTCATCCTACGGATGTCTGGTGTTGACATAGCACTTACATCAACTGTTGGTTAGTACAATGTCTGTTGGAAACGGCGGTTACCTATGCAATCAGGTTGACATTTTTTCACACGCTTTTGAATGGCTGAATGAGCAATTTCCACCATAGTTAAAAGTTAATCCCGACAATGCTGCCTGACTTCAATGACACCTGGCTGACCACTTGAGCTTCGGTTCGTCATTCCGAGCGCTTCCCTATGTCTTTAACCCAGAATATATTTTTATTCGATGATAACTGGTATATTTTCGACCTGAGATTGCCAGGGTTTATCATAAATGTAAGCTTGTTGGTTCTTTCTTGGAATGGTGGGAATATTTGATCCATATTATCATATTTACACCAGTTACCAATAGTTGAATTACAACACATATAAGGGAAGTTGGAAGAGGTGCCGACATACTGACTGCGTCACATGACTTCACAGAATAGTCTTCTGGTTAACCTATTCTAAAGCACATACCAAGAATCTAAAGATTCGTGATATGTGTTGTATCTCAGGTACGCTTTTATTGTACCTGTTCATGTGGCAACTTGGATGATATGACCGCACGGCCCCTAGCACCGGCATAAGCGGTATTAGATACAAATCTAGAGAGCTATGATGGAAATGCTCTGACAACTCGTATACTGGTAATTGGTGAGCTGTTTCGCTGTGACAACTCGTACATTGGAACATACATTGGAACTCGTACATTTATAACGCTTAACTTAGTCTGTTCTTGGAATGGTGTAAGAGAAACCATAAGAATCCGACTCAAACCACTCGGGGAGAAGTAGCAGAGTTCGTATATTTATACGACGAAAAGAGACGACCAGTTAAATTGCTGGTCATCGGTCGACCATAGCAACAATTCACGAGATGGGTCTAGGGTTACGCAGAGAAAACCACTAGACGGACTGATCAAAGTTATGTTCTACCTTAGATCTTGGGCGCGTAAACTGCCTTAATTTTAAATTGGTCCTCAATGCACTTACGGGGCCAAATTTGAGCCCATGTGTCAAAAACTCGTTTCTCGTTGATGTGGCATCCACTCTGTGGAGATCTGAAGTTCTACGGCTGAAGAATCTTAGCACTTTCTGCCTTTCTTTGAATATGAAAAACGGGTTAGTACAATGTCTGTTGGAAACGGCGGTTACCTATGCAATCAGGTTGACATTTTTTCACACGCTTTTGAATGGCTGAATGAGCAATTTCCACCATAGTTAAAAGTTAATCCCGACAATGCTGCCTGACTTCAATGACACCTGGCTGACCACTTGAGCTTCGGTTCGTCATTCCGAGCGCTTCCCTATGTCTTTAACCCAGAATATATTTTTATTCGATGATAACTGGTATATTTTCGACCTGAGATTGCCAGGGTTTATCATAAATGTAAGCTTGTTGGTTCTTTCTTGGAATGGTGGGAATATTTGATCCATATTATCATATTTACACCAGTTACCAATAGTTGAATTACAACACATATAAGGGAAGTTGGAAGAGGTGCCGACATACTGACTGCGTCACATGACTTCACAGAATAGTCTTCTGGTTAACCTATTCTAAAGCACATACCAAGAATCTAAAGATTCGTGATATGTGTTGTATCTCGGGTACGCTTTTATTGTACCTGTTCATGTGGCAACTTGGATGATATGACCACACGGCCCCTAGCACCGGCATAAGCGGTATTAGATACAAATCTAGAGAGCTATGATGGAAATGCTCTGACAACTCGTATACTGGTAATTGGTGAGCTGTTTCGCTGTGACAACTCGTACATTGGAACATACATTGGAACTCGTACATTTATAACGCCAAATCCTAGTTCGTTCTTGTGGAATGGTAAGAGAAACCATAAGAATCCGACTCAAACCACTCGGGGAGAAGTAGCAGAGTTCGTATATTTATACGACGAAAAGAGACGACCAGTTAAATTGCTGGTCATCGGTCGACCATAGCAACAATTCACGAGATGGGTCTAGGGTTACGCAGAGAAAACCACTAGACGGACTGATCAAAGTTATGTTCTACCTTAGATCTTGGGCATACACCAGTTACCAATAGTTGAAAACCTTCCTCCATGTTATAAACATAGGGGAGAGATGGTGACCCACGTGCTATTCACCAGTGTCAGCGACACCGGGGCAAGACAACATTGTCCAAGGTTTAATGTGGGAAGCTGCTATTGTCAACGTACCTAAGTCTGCACTGACCCACATTTCATTCATCTGAGGGTACAGATTGATCTGGTCAGGCGTGTTCGGCCATCACCGTCCGCACTAGATCTACTAGAGGAAATTTTGGCGGTGTGACATTTGGGTATACATGTCAGACTTGAAGAAGATGTACATTATGATCCACTTTGATGCAGACCTATTCAGATGTATCTAAATAATATGCATGTGGAAGCAGAGCACGGGGCATGTGAACCATGCCAATCGCGATATATACAGTTCTCTTATCGGCCCTGAGCTGGTGGAGGAACGAGAGCTCGAGGGGGTCCCTTTGCATCCGTTGAAACCTAGTTCTATTCATGGACACATCCATAGTTGGCTGGGGAGCTCATATGGATGAAAGCCTAGCACAGGGGATATGCAGAACAAGCTCTTCGAGATGAGATGTCATCCTTGCTCTGATACAGTGTCTCCCGACCGTTTGGGGAAGGTTATTCTGGTTCGATTGTACAGCTCGACTGTGGTCGCGTACATGTTCATATTACGAGCGGCATATACAGTATGTGCATGCAGACTCTGTCTCATCCGACAGAATGGCAGCTGAACAACTCAGACAAGTCTTTGATCAGTGGTCTACAACTCACATAAACCTATTTGCCACAAAGAACAACGAGCTCCCAGTAGATGTGAGGCAGTTTCCGGATCCAGTGGCACAAATCGTGGATGCCCTCGCAGTCCAGTGGTCGGGGATGTACACTTACGCGAATATACCACGACCATTCTAATTTCAATAGTTCTTAACAAGATCAGGAGAAAAGCACTCCATTCTGGCCAACAAAATCGTCGTTCGGCAGTTTCACGGACCTAATCATAGACTACCCACGCATATTACCGGACCATCCAGATAAGTTTACATAGTTTCAGGAACGTCCGGTTCACAGCAACCCAACAATGTGTCGACTGACAGCAGGGTGTTTCTGTCACTGAATCCCAACAAGCAGCTTCATAAATGGCGCTATGTATAAGGCCTTCCACCAGACGGGTTTATTACGCTAAACTTAAGTCTGTTTTCGAAGTGGTGTAAGAGAAACCATAAGAATCCGACTCAAACCACTCGGGGAGAAGTAGCAGAGTTCGTATATTTATACGACGAAAAGAGACGACCAGTTAAATTGCTGGTCATCGGTCGACCATAGCAACAATTCACGAGATGGGTCTAGGGTTACGCAGAGAAAACCACTAGACGGACTGATCAAAGTTATGTTCTACCTTAGATCTTGGGCGCGTAAACTGCCTTAATTTTAAATTGGTCCTCAATGCACTTACGGGGCCAAATTTGAGCCCATGTGTCAAAAACTCGTTTCTCGTTGATGTGGCATCCACTCTGTGGAGATCTGAAATTCTACGGCTGAAGAATCTTAGCACTTAAGACGATAAGTTGTGGATTAATCATCAGATAAATAACAACAAACCAGCATCTTAAGACACCATGATAGAGCAGATTGATTGTCTAGACAATTCAGATGGTCTATACTGCCACATGGACGAGGGATTTGGTTCTCCTGAAAGCTTAGGAGACCAGTTCGGATGCGTTATTTAAAGGAGCTTTGCTAAGTGACATATGGACGCTTCTCAATGAAGATCCGCGTCAAGTTTATGAAGCATTATCTCTTTGACTGATGTGCTATGTCAGTCACAGTTGAAAATGACTACCTTCATGGACGGGTCGAGCAACTATTTTGGAGCAATCCTCGGGGAAGCACATTTCAAGCATTCGTGTCCAATGGAACCCATCCGCCGCCCGTTGTATCCAAGGGAACCGAACCTCATATGAAGTCAAAGATCATTAATGCGAGTATGTAATACTCTCATGAATAAATGTTTTCCCCTTGTATCGATGCACGACTTACAGGGATCTTTCTCCTGGCTGATGTTTACCACAAGAAGGCTCGGGACGTTCACCACTGTGGACGTCCCATTAGGTAACAATAAGGTCGATATGTGGCTTTCAAAGACAGCCTAGCTGGGTGTTCTCAATTTGATCTCAATGTCTGGGGTTCCCATAAATTCTATGGTTCCCCAACAGTCTGACGTAATATAAACATATAACGTATAAGGCAAGTATGAGGTGTGTCTGATATGAAATGTAAAGGATTTGTTTAGCCCCCATTTCATGGAAGGACCATATACTTACCTTATGGTCTCACCTCCCACCCGCACTGCATCTCAAGATGGTGGGAGAATATGTCTTTACATGCTATGCTTTTCTTTGAATATGAAAAACGGGGTTTGCCTAAGCCCCTGAAATCATTGGACCGAGATCCGGTAGGCAAAGATCTAAGTCCCAGGCGGCAGTCTACCGACTTTTCTTGCAATTAGTATTAAGATTTGGAGATTACCCCAACAGTATTTCGTAAAATAAATATATCACCTACCATATAAGGGTCTTTCTTAAAATGAGGGGTTTCACAAAACCTGCACAATTTCTGGTTATATTCACTTTATTAATTTCTAGTTCTATTCACTTTATTATTTCCTGATTCTATTCACATTTTCAATTGCTAGTTCTGTTCACACTATGAACTTTATGGTTTATGATTCTTTCAATACTGAGTACTGTGGAAATGTTCCCACAGAAGTGCCCATTTTGTACGTCTGTTGTCTTATTCTTGCATTTGAAATTCAACACTAATGGTATAAAGATATAATATTTGCTAATAAATCAGACCTGAATGCATATATATATATTGGATATTATAATGTAGTATGTTCATGGAGCACTCACTGGTTAACTCCCATGAGTTCACATGACTTTCTGATTGGGGATCTTCCAGTGTAGCAGCATCCACTTGGGAGGAGGATCGAACAGGACGGAGTGTTTGTGAAGCTGAAATCATAGCCTGAGTGTTATCAAAGCCTTTACCAGTCTGAAACACGCTGATGTCCATGTACACATCATCATCTTCTGTCTCTCTAATTTCACACAGATTTATGTATGATGGATAACTCTGACCTGAGGCAGAGTGCGATTCTGTCCCCAGTTGTCTTCCCTGTTGTGCTCTGTTATCTATACCTCCACCTTGCCTGTGTATTCCAGTGTTAGCTGCTGTACCCAGTTTGCCATGAGCTCCAATACTATTTGTGTACTGAGCTCGGTTTTGATAAATGTTAGTACTTCTACCTGAGGTTAGGCAAAAAATAGCACAATGGTTAAGATTGTGATGACAACTCTGTGGGTAAAGTGTCTTCCATCATCAAAAGCAACAAACTATATCCACCCTGTGGGTATAATGTCTTCCTTCACCAAAAGCGACAATCAAACTACATCTAATTTTCATCTGGGTAAGTAGATAGTGTCAGAATGTCCACTTATGTGTCTAGATTAGTTGGACTTAACTGATCACATGCAGTTGCTTCTATTTGTTCAACAATCTTCAAATTTCCATTTAAGGGCAGATCTATGTAAAACCAGAAGCAATCAGTTGATTTGCTTATGGTAAAACCGAACCATTGCCTCAGTTAGTTAGCACTGGAATTCTTTAAATACAAATAGCTAATTTCATTGAAATTAATAAAAACACATAGCAAAATACAACAGCACTGTTACATACATGTAGGATACATTCATGATTGAGAAATGTTAGCAACAAATGACTTCTATTGCCTAAGGAAACGTTTCCCAATATTGTTTAAAATTCAATTGTGATTTCTGTCATAACCAGGGAGTCACAATATGGTGTGAGGAAATATTATTCCTTGGTTCGAATGTTTGTTTTTCTGTCAGCAAATGGGTGGATGGAGGGTGCCTGGTTCCATGCTGCTTCAAAGATCTCTTCTTTGAAGTAGCAGGAACACAACTGGGCTGGGTGGTGCTTAGTTGGTTCATCGTGATATAGCTGAAATATTGTTGAAAGCGACGTTAAATTCTATTCACTCACTCACCCTTTTCTGTCAGCATTGTTGCGGTGTGTTTTATCACGAGTATATTTTGTCACAATTAAGATAAAACTATATATACAGAGTCAATGCCCTAAACACATTGTTCCGATTGGCGATACAGTGACACAGACACGAATGAATCAGGTATGGATAAATCATTCAAAAACATATTGGCAGAGATGGATTCTTTTCTAAAGAGCTGAGCATTTATTTTTATATTTTTCTTGATCCTCTCGTGAATTAGTCAAAAATCATTCGAGAAGGTAGAAGACATGCTATTGAAGGAAATAACCATTATTGGGAATGCTTCCTAAACATAGTTAGTGATATAAAGCAGTACCTAGATTAATAAGATTAGCATGGTCAATAAGAACGAATGTAGAAGAAATAAAGAAAATCCACATTGTTGAGATATAGCGACATTTGCCAACATGAGTATCCATATTTAACCTGTAGGACTTCAATTAAATTAGCTAATTCATAAAAATGTATATATTAACCATTCTAAAAGATGCAACATAATTATGTAAAGCAGTCAGAGAAATGAAGTTAAAATGATTCAAATATCTCGGAACACTCTATTAGGCAAATAAGGGGACAATGGAACAAGCCCCAATTAACTAAGCGTGATCCATCTTTGTAGCCGACTATACATCTATTGCCATATGTTATGAAAACAAAAGCTGATTTGGTTACTTACCTTGTGGAAGTGCCACTGCCGAGTTAAGCGGTTTCGTGTTGCCAGTGCTTTGGCGTCTTTGGCTGCTCTTGTCACGGTTACTAACATCCCACTTCGCTAGTGCATCCCTTACAGTTGTATGGTCCTCTTCCACGATACCACTTTCTGGCTGTTGCTGTTCCTGACTTGTTTGTGTTAGCTGAAGTACATCATTGGAACTGCTTCTCCTGTCTGGTTTTGGTTTGGTCCGGGGTGCAGTCTTAACTGTTTTAGACATGACCGGTGGTTGGCTGCGTAATCCGCCCGTCCCTTGAACAGATGTAGGTGGATGCTGGGGTCCCAGTGCTGTCTGCTTTATGATGGGTTTGAGGGCCTTGATTTCACCGTGAAGGAGTGGTGGTGCCACAGGGACAATCGGCTGGGCCTGGGATGTCGGTGCTGCTGTTGAAGCTACTGCAGGTACATTTATTTGTTGTCCAATTTCTGAAGAACTAACACTGGAACTCCTCCGTCGTGCCATTTCTTGGGCCTTTCTTGCAATCTCGTTAAGCCCACCTGGAGCAGAATGTACTGATGGGACGGGAGACGGAGGTTCGTCTAGGGATGAAATACTGGCTCGTTTAGATGGTCCAACCTTCACGAGAGCAGGCGGACGCAGGTTTGGTGTGACGTTCTTCTGCCAGTCAATTTGGGAAGCTGAAACCCTCCGAGAGTGTGCTTCTTCATGGGTGTGAAAGGTAATTAGATATCATTATCTACTGTACACATGTAAATATCTACCTGAAACTCCGTAATCGTACATACATCAGTAATTGAAAAAGCTTTATATTTTGAATGCATGGATTATGTGGGCATAATGTGGAGATATCCAGAGATGTGGGGAATTTGCGGGGTGATAATTTCTATATTGAGTGTCCCACAATTTCCCTACATGTAGATCTGATGCGGGGCGGACTGAGGAATATAGTGGTGCATGAATTAGATGTGGGGATAGTGCCTGTGTGATTTTTAATTCCATTGTCCGGAATTCACCCACAAAATCTGATCATTACAACGCCCCACGTAGTATCGCCCACATAATCCCTACAACCTGCCCTACATAAACCCCACATCAGTGTGAACTTCTTTGTAAGAGTACATATTTATTGTACATGTAGTAATCTTTATATGATCCCTATTAGTGAGCATATTTCACAGGATCAAGTTCAACCCGAGTATTCTATCCTCTCCAGTATATAGGATGTATGTACGTTTGTATATAATGGTACTGTGCTGATATTCAATGCCGTTAACGCGACATGTGATAGTGGAACGACTTCATGGAGGTATCTTACCATTTGACAGTTTTTCCACCTCCTCTTCATTGACATAGTTCATCTGTTCTGCTTCTTGGGCTGTAGCTGTGAATAACAGAGATTCTAGCTATAATTAAGGATGAGCAAATATTATTCACTCTCACGACTTATTACAAAACTGATTACTTGATCAAAGTGTTTGGATGGGGATTATAAAAACTGCATCATGTGAAACACTGATAATGCTCCACTCCGTAGGATTTATTTTATTCTTGGCGAATCTGAATAAAAATCCTCATCAAATATCCCAGATGGCAAAACTATCCACACATTCCTGGTTAGGCGAGAGCATAATTTATTATGCTCATCTCGAAATAATTTCCCACGAGTCTGTTTAGATTGACTCCAGCAGTCATGTTCATATGCATGGAATTTTGCAGATGTACATATCTATCAACTTTCTCAATTTCATGAACATTTCAAACCTGCATGTGTGATCAAATTTGTTATACTTACGTTCAACGCCAGCGTTCTGGTAAAATTGAGAGTTCTCTTCCCCACCTCCCAAGCTTGCATTTATCACACTGTCTAACATTCTTGTTGCATTCTCTACAAGATAATGCATGGAACTTTCAACACAAAATGGAACAATCTGGAATACAGCTACAATACGAATGAGACCCAAGATAGCTATAGACTCTTTGTTGCGATCACGATGCCATTAGTAATAAATTTCATACTACTTGATCCATACTGAAAGCTTCTACCCATCACCACCTTGTACCCAGCTAGTACTCTACCAGAAGGGATAACTGAGACAAGTTCTAAGCTGAAACTGCATTGATGGACTCCTATAGTTGACACATGCTGACCCACCTGATATTGCGGACTCTCACATGTGGTTGTCAAACTGGAAGTCTCTGATGATATTCCTATCATTGAGTCACATTTCACTGATGAACTTCTAGACAGATGTACCACTTACAGTTCAAAATTGGAAGACAAACTTATACATATGTATAAATCTGAATTATCCACACATTTGACCTGTTCTAATTCAGTGGAGTTTATAAGTACATACACCATTGTCTAGTCATTTAAGTTAGCACTGTACAGTAACTTTACCTTCATCACTGAGGACATTTGTATTGCAATAGAGTGCGAACTGTCCTTCACCATGCATGTGTCTCTGTGCTGAAAAACGTTCTTCAAGTTCTCCATGTTCTAGAAAAGGTGCTACAGAACACAAAATACTCATGCAGAAGCGCTAATTATAGCATGCAATAATGACCGTATAACCTCTATCATTTGTAAGGTCCAGGAGACCTTGACCATTACGGTGTGAATCTATGGATCAGCTTGATCTCAAGTACAATAGCCGTGAGAAATACTATACTGTCGTGATGTACACGTAACTATCACATTCTGACATAACATGATCCGATTTGGTTTGAAATTTAACATAACGTTTCTTTGAAAGAGCTTATGTATATATGATATATATATCATTCTCCCATTGTACACCTAATTTCAGAATTACACCGACAGTTTATGTCGGTGTAATTCTGAAATTAGGTGTACAATCTGATGTTACGAGAATGATAGATATATCCGTGTTCAATTTATTCAAGGATCACTATTTGAGGTTCATAATGTCCGTTTAGTAGTTCTCATGGTTATCGTAATGTATGTTCCGATGTACACGTTGAACAAAGCCCCGATACTAGTGCTACATTGTAAATAAATATAACCTCAACCAAAACTGAGATTTCCCCCACCAGTGAATCTACTCTGACCAGTAACTGGTGACCAGTTGTCTACTCCACAAACAATCCATTAACCATACATTTGATGTAGTGTGAAATGCTTGCGAAGGCCGCTCAAATATATGGGAAATGTATGTTAAATGTTTGCTACAATCATTTGCAATACATTATCCATATATTTGGGCGGCATTCGCAAGCAATTCCTACTACAGAATAGTATGTATGGTATATATATATATTGTGTAATGTTCTGACCAGTAACTGGTGAGTAGGTGTACCACAGGCAACATTCTAATCATCTTCCTTGCACCAAGTCAATTTCTAATCTCGAATCCAAACGTTGATGTTCACACATCTCCTGTGTAGTCTTGAAGTATCGGTACCTTATTAGCACCTTATCCAGCCTTTACTATAGCTTGGAACTAGTTCGAAGCGCGAGAGTAGAAATTTGGTGTAACGAAGAGGCAACCTCGTGGATCTACAATATTTTCGACATTCTCAAATGAAAGATATCTGTCGTCACATTTGAGGAGAGCTAGAAAAATATGCCAGTTACCTTTGCTCTGAACCACAAGTATTGACTACTGAATATTTCAGAACCTATTTTCTTTTTATGTATTTTTCAAGATGGATGCATGCATGCGTTGTATTTGCCTTTCAGGGGTCCATAGCATGTTCTTACCTGATGGCTGTACCCTCAAATGAGCATTGGGGGGAGGCGGAGGGGACAAAGCTGGTTCATGTATCGGTAATGCGGATGTGGGCCCTAAAAGTTGGAAAACAACCGTATTAGTCATTTAATTAAACAGCACAAAAATGTCTTAATACCATCCATCAGTACCAATCCGGATTCCCAATACATTCGCATTATCAAGGCACCGTTTTTGGCCGCCTATTCACGCTATTCTTCTTTGTATTCTTTAAGAAATAAAGACCGAGGAAGGGATGCTTATCTCGGAAATTTGAAACCAATTTCCGATGTCTTTATTTCGATTCGGAGATGCGCAATAGAATATTTATTACTAAATTAGATAAAATATCAAATTAGATAAAACATGTTTGTGTTTGCCTTCCACATTGATCAATCCAATTTTTGAATGAGGAGTCAGCTTTTCCTTCCACATTGATCAATCCAATTTTTGAATGAGGAGTCAGCTTTTCCTTCCACATTGATCAATCCAATTTTTGAATGAGGAGTCAGCTTTTCCTTCCACATTGATCAATCCAATTTTTGAATGAGGAGTCAGCTTTTCCTTCCACATTGATCAATCCAATTTTTGAATGAGGAGTCAGCTTTTCCTTCCACATTGATCAATCCAATTTTTGAATGAGGAGTCAGCTTTTCCATGCAGCTTGTCAATGCGAACGTTATTGCGAACTGCGAGTATAAAGTATAAATTACGTGCGCGCTCACAAAAGTTTCAGCCGCCAACACTGTTTGACAGAACACAGCTCTGCAGGTGTTCGCCGGGTTTATCTGGAATTCAATACCACTTGTGGTACGATGCTATAACATTGCGACGTAGTGGTGGAGGTATGTTAGAACCATTCCTTTGCATTATTGACGCAGCTTCGCACCGCTCCAGGAACCGTATTCGGACTGCATGCTACAGTTAAATCTGTACTGTTCCCCGGTAAATAAGAGTCGCTATTGCTCTCCTTAATTCTTCATTGAGATCTTGCCTTAGATTCAAAGAAGGAAAACGCGACTGTACTTACCAGCTGTACTAATCCTGGACTTGTAATCCGGTCCATTAATGTCTAGATTGTCCAAATTATTGGTGGTAAAAGGTCGTGTGTAACTGGGTCCCGCTGTCTGAAGGAAAAAGTCCATAACGTCCTGCAGACATTTCAGTGGACGGTGCTGTAAATGACAGAGAACACATGTAAGTGAATATAATTTTCATCGTGTTCGTACCGTAATTAAAATGCGTAAATTACTTGACATTAAACTTAAAGTGAAGTATAGCTGCTGATCATTTCATTAAATGAAGAAAAATGGACGGATTTCATTTTAGTCACTATAAAACTGTCAAGACATTTAAACTGACACGATATCACTTACCTCATTTTCTACATTGATCTTGTAACCAGCTGCTACTCTTATTACTTCAAAATGTTCAAACTCTGCACCCCTGAAACGGAGCAATGGGTGAATAATAAAAAAACAAAACAATTGGCAATGAGAGTAAAAAATATGTATATCCCAACTTTTAACATCTGAGATTAAAATGGTAACACGTCGAGGTGAGGTATATATACGGTTGTAGAGCCAAATAAAAACAAAACAAAATAAACTATGAAAGAGATTGTTCGATCGGCATATAGCACCGTACAACATTTTGTTTGTATATTTTGTATAATTCACATTGGGTCTCATAGTTCTCAAAGAATAGGGCCGTGAAATGGTTGTGTATATTCGGTCACAATCGCTAATTTTGAGGTGAAAACCTCAACATTTCTCTCTGTAAACATATGAAGTCCGACCATAACCAGAACCGGCTTTTCTTCACAACTATTGGAACAACGAATATTGGCGTAAAACCAGAAGCATATGAACCAGAGGTGTATGTATCATTAGAGTGGACCACCTAGACGGCACTTACACTCGATAAAAGCCTACAATCCCTACACGCGCAAGACGAACTGCAAAGTCGACACGCTGGGGATGAAAGATGATACCGTTACGAGTATTTGAATTCCAGCATCAGCTCATCTTTCTTGATTCAACACTCGATTTTTGATTTGAATCTGCGCGAACGCGACGCATACCAATCCTACTGTGCAACTACGTCACATCGTGTGTTGTAAGCAGTGATGCGGTGGTCAACCGCGACATTCTAGCTAGTCTAAAGATGCAGACTTCTAGTTCATTTGCTTCTGGTCAAACGCATTCCGTTTATAGTTTCACATGTTTGCTGAGAGAAAGGTGTTCATCACAGAATTAGGGATCCACGGCCCTGTTATTCGTCAATCAAAGCCTTGAAGTTAGTCTGAGTATTTACAACAAACTACTGCATTTTATCATAATCGAACAAGTTGGGTCGAAACCGTGCCTTCATGTACGGAACGACATAATTTTCTCACTGAAAATATGGATTGTCTCTTTTGTTTTGCTCTTCATACGATGCCATTACAAGAGAGGGTGTGTCAAGAGTCCGTATAATCGGCAATTTAACAACTTACGTCGGTGTGTCTCTTCGTAGACTTATGACATAACTTCCATTATCTTTGAATGTGACGCTTTCTCTCATGAGGACATTACCATAGGAAACACCGACGTCCAGCACTCTTTCAGCCATCTGACGTGAGCAATTCGAGAAAAACCAGCTGTTATGCAAAAAACGTAAGCGTATATTATACTGTCATATTCAGGTGTACAAGTCAATCAGCTGCAGTACCATGTTATCATCTTAAGAGGTAAAAGCAGATTTCCTCGGTTGTAATTTTGATCCGTCGTGAAATATTTACCGAACCATAACTAGAACTTCTCATTGCACAAATATGATCTTTATATATTTATATTATTTCTCTTCTTGTCCGTTATGAAAATGTGTTCACTGTATTGTCTCACTGGTGCGTCAGAATTTGTCATAGCTCATCTGTATAGCCGAGTTTTCATGCCTTCATTCGTTCCTCTATACGCCAAGCTTTCTCTACACTCAGTCCAGGACCACTTACCGCTATATTCATGGGCCGTATAGCTCCACCTGGCAACAAAACACCCCCCTTCCCGCTTTCTGTTCCCTATATTTATCGGCAAACAGACACATGGAACGGATGTCTGTAATCCGTTTTTGAAAATAAACGGACGATTGAAGTTTTCAAGCATGCAGCCACTTGATTCGCACGCTACAAACCTGTTCGAGTCACTCATCGATTTTTGATTACGGAGAGTGGAAAGAGGTTGTTTCATTGACTGATAGGGCCATAAGGCCCATGTAGACAAGTGATCCTCGACTGAGATTATAGCTGAGTGTAGGGGAAGCATGGCGTAGTAACAGGAACGAACGAAGGTACGACAACTTGGCTAGCTCTTCTGAAGCGTTGGCAAACATTGGTAGTAAAGGAACAATTTTAGTTACCGGAACCATACTGTGGAATGGCAGACCTGTCATTTTTACCAATGAAAAGCGGTAATAAAGGCGCCCTCGTGCGTCGATTATTGCCTAAAATGGATGATGAACACAGTCTGGGTTCAAAATTTTATAAGTGTGCAATGTTGTAGCTGATTTTTTTTTATCACATATAGGATCATCCAGAAACAGGGGTATGTAGTTTGGTCATTTACCTGGGCACTGTATTTGTTGCTGGTTGATCAGGTGGTCTGCTTTCAAAAGTGTGAGTCTGCAAATAATAAATGGGAACGAGATAAACAAGGCCCAACCTTGATTTTTAGAACACATGGCAGGAGATACATGTATAATAAAGGAGATGAGAAACATGTTTTATATTATCAGTTGCACAACAAAAATTTTCCAGAGTGTTTTAAATTTACTTGTTTTATCAAAGTAGAACTGCAGCTGCTGGTTGCAAGAAAAACACAAACAAACGTTTTTTGAAGATGCTATATAATTATACGTTCTGAACCTCTCTGTGATGCGTGCACCGAATTTCCACTGGGATCCAGGTTGTCAAGAAGAAGTCCCCCCTCAGGCTAGAATCCCATCAAGGTTACAATGCGAGACGTACGTACATTTGATTCTGATGTAATTTTGTTGTTATGATTGATCTTTACAAGGAGATTGATGTTGTTCATCGCTAGCTGTAACATTGCTGAAGGCGACGTTAAATAAGCTATCTCTCTCATTCTCTCTCTCTCTTCAAATCCAGAACCAGGTGGGTGAAATATAATGGGATTGAGGAGTTTCCACGATCCGCATGGTATTCTTGTTCCTTAAAACTTCTGTTAGTGGGAGGGGAGGTGGTTTAGGGTGATCATCCGTGCTGTATGACCAGGCAGTTGGTGTGGTGGACGGCGTGAGTTCTTGTTCTATCAGATCACTATATTAGTTCAAATACTCATTTTATGTGCATACAAACAACATGCCTTCATTTTCATCTGCATATTCAGGAATCCGGATAAATTGATAAATTCCTAGGGTTCAGCTAGGGAGAATCCATTCTTACCTACATTTCCCTTCTACAATGTTTTCACACTGTTCGCTGTGGGGGTGTTTTTTGTGAGGTGAGGGAAGGCGGTGTCGTATGTGATCCCATGGATAAAAAGCATCCTCGACACAGATAATTACAGATTTCTGATCATTGACAGTGGCAAGCCAGGTGGAAATTCCAAATGACTGGTCATACTAACCATGACCGGTCCACCTCGATACAAAGAGTCTCTAGAGCTGTCGGATCCTTCCCCAAAACTGCCTGTCCGGACGGAAGCAGTATCACAGAATCCCGATGAAGTAGTTGAAAGTGAATGAGAGTGACGTAATGACCGCGGTCCTCGGGTCTTCTCCATCGCCCAGTCGTATATGGCGTCCTGTACACTGGTAACCTGGCCTGGTAATAGCTTACCAGATACGGGAAACGTGCCCTGTGAATAAGGCAAGTACTCAAATATGACATCAATAACTATAGGATATTCATATAGAATTTAGCTAGTCGTCCCTAGTAAAACTTTACTAGGCAAAGCCAGTCTAACTTGGTGAACATGGGCCGTATAAATACCCTATTTTATTTGTATATTTCCGTTGTTATATGGCTAATCGTATTTGTGACCTCTTGCATATCGCACCAATTTGTGTATCTTGTATATGAAAACCAGTACTTTCCTGGTTAAAGACAAGTGTTTTGACTTTGACATAATGATTAATGCGTGTACGCTTATGAAAAGAACAATCTCAGACTTGGGGGGTTGTGGGACAGTGAATGTACGCGGGCACGTTATGTGCAGAGAATGCATTGGTTTGGTAAATTATCTATGAAGAACTCAAACCAATGCATCAGATACATTACATTCAGATCCCCATGCACATTAGCCCATGTGCTGCGATAAGGCGTTGTCGGGGCAAAGGAACTACTGCCCCATAGACACCCCACATATAGAGATATTGCAGGATCCAGATATTTCCCGTGTAGAGATGATTGTCCCAAGGAGGATTCGAACCCGAAAATCCATGTAGAAATGATTGTCAAATTTCCACATGTTGAGATATCCTCACATTATGCCAACACAATCCAACATTTGAAGTTGTGAAGGATAGACAGAATTATATTGGTGGACGGTGTTTGCAATCTCGTGCAGGGAGGCATATTTCAGGACGTCCTACTTCACAGCTCGTGATTAGTCATGAGTCTGTTGGCCTGAAGTTTCCAGTATTTATTTCTTGCGACGAAATTTCACGAGAAAAATCCGGCCCCAGGAAGGATTAGAACCCGGAATTCGACGGCTCTGATACAGAGGCGGACAAGCAAACCACAGCGCTTCTGGTGTGTGTTTCTTGTATATACCAGAATTACAAATAACCATAACCCTAAACCCTACAAACACTAATAAAATCACGACGGAGCAAAACTTGCAGAAATGCATGTATTTATGGGGAAAGAAAACGCAAGATTATGTGGATATTAAGTGCACGAGATTCCAAAACAAGGCAACTGCTTTCACAATATTGCAAAAACCGTCCATCTTGTCTAGTTAGGTTTATTTTGTGAACGGTGAAGACTAGTTAATATACTTCATTCAAGACGGAAAGTTCAACTTACAGTTGCTATTCCCAATATATAGCATGCCCATAGATCTCTGTCATTTTCACTGGCACTCTGCAAAAAGATAATTTTATCAGTACATTTGCTTCCCATAAGACATCATTATTTCCCAAGGAAAAAAGCTTTATCAGTATTAGTAAGTACTATCTTATATCCAAAGTTGATCATTACCAAAGGTCAAAGAACTATTATTACAGATACCAAAAAAAAACAAGAGCCCAAGGGGCTTCAATATACGCCCGTATATCTGGAATTATATTGGTCCAAATTTCAAGTTTGTTTAATAGCCTTGATTCCAATTGGTAGCTAGCAATCCAGAGAAAGGTCTACAATTTTGTGCTTCTGAGAATGTAACATATATCACATCTTATACTTGATTCAGTTTTGGGGGACTGTGACCTTGACCGTTGATCGATTGATGTATGGCTCCTCTTTGCCATGCGAGTAAGGTATACTCAAAGTTTGGTACCAATCCATACCTTGAAACTAGAGTTATCGCATGGATAACAAATATTAATGGATGAATGGATAGAACGCAACATCGCATTACATGACCTCGTCTTCGACAGGCATATGAAAATGTGACTTGTAATGAATTCCTGATTTTGGGGTCACAGCGACATTGACCTTTGACCTTGACCTAAATTTTGATACACGACACATCGTCTTCCCTCGATGTATCAATGGACACAAAAAAAATCATGATTTTTATAAATCTCATGATTTTGGGGGTCACAGTGACCTTGACGTTCGGCCTTGACCTACATTTTGGTAGATGACACATCATGTCCCCCTAATGTATCCACTGACACACAAAAAAAATACTTTTCAAAGATTTCTTCATTCTGAAGTCACAGTGACCTTGACTATTGACCTTGACCTAAATTTTGGTACATGATAAACCGTCTCCTGTAATTTCTCAATGGAAACAAAAAATCATGATTTTTAACAATTTCACGATTTTGGGGTCACAGTGACCTTGACCTTTGACCTTGACCTACATTTTGGTATGTGACACATCGTGCCCCCCTAATCTATCTACCGACACAAAAAAAATGTTATTTGTAATAATTTCCTGATTTTGGGGTCACAGTGACCTTTGACCGTGACCTATTTTTTTTGGTATGCGACTCTTCATTTTCCCTTATTGAATCCACTCATAAAAAAATAGTAATTTTTATTGATTTCCTGATTTTTACGTCACACTGAACCTGGGGTCAGTGATCTGGACTATTGACCTGGATCTAAAGTTTGGTACATGACAAAACGGCTACCCGTAATTTCTCAATGGGCTCAAAAAATCATGATTTTTAACCATTTCACGATTTTGGGGTCACAGTGACCTTGACCTTTGACCTTGACCTACATTTTGATATGTGCACATCGTGTCCCCCTAATGTATCTACTGACACAAAGAAATGCTATTTTTAATAATTTCCTGATTTTGGGGACAGTGACCTTTGACCTTCGAAATACCCTTAAAATGTAACCTATTGATTTGATGTGCACAACTGCGATCATGGCATTTTGCTTACTCGATCCGTATGTATAACCTAATCAGAGAGCAGAATCTCACTGTGCACTCAAATAATTTAGACAAAGACATAGAAAGACATACAAAACTCACAAACAAGAAAATTCAATATGGCTGCTGCCAGCAGCTTCCGTTGTGAAAGCCATATGCTGGTCTATCCAAGAGACAATCATTCCGCTTGATAATCATAGCGAAATAGCAATTGGTCAAAACATTTAATTCGGACCAAAACGTTTTCGCACCAGTAATATAGGTCATTGATTGTATACATTGTACGTGAGAATTAGTGACATACTTAACAGAGAACCAGACCAGATAAACATATCAAGGTCATAAAAGTTTCCAAGACATCGTGTCTGGTAAATCAAGATTTTACTTCCGGTATCCAAAGTACAAAAGCTGAAAAATGTTTTGGCTCTGTATATGGAGTGTCAATCAAAAGCATGTTTCTATATGGCAATAATGATTGATCATTTGCTTATAATTCACCAAGGTTTGAACCAAGAGAACTGAGCCTTAACCATGAATGTATTACGGGTGTTCATATATGTGAGAACAACTCAAGGGGAACTCCCTGTCTCGTCCGCTATGTTTCTTAAAATCCGCTTATTATGATATGGTGATCATTTTTATACCTTTCAGGTTCTGACATGAATACAATCGTCTACTCATATCAAAACTTCACGTGATCACAAAATAGAAGGTTCACTATGTTCTTTAAGGATAGCTATCCCCTTAGAGGGTCAAAATTGGTCATTTTTTTTGTTTTTTTCTTCATTCAAATATTCACTATTTCCTCTAACATTTGGTGAAAAAATGAAATAAAAATTATAAATAGAAGTGCTTCAATATTAGGATTAAAAATTTAGTTTCCGAGGCCCTGGAACAATTAAACAGATTGCTTTAGCTTGGATTGGCTACTATTATTTTTGTCTGTTAAATTTCCCTTTCCAAAACTCATTTCCGCAGTATTATGGTAAGCTAATAATCTATTAGTCCTACTTATTTACATTAATCTACCCCCTTCTGATCAAAACCATGCAAACATCCTTATTTTTGTTTAATTATGACAGTGACACTTCACTCAGACACCCGCCGTGAAGTAATCTACACAGGTGTGAACAAGTTTTAGCAGGTTTTTAAAGTTTAAATTGGACTTTAAACCGACTTGATGAAAAAAACTTAGTGTGATAGTTATCCAGAATAAACAGGAATTCGACTAGGTCCCATTAGACAGATTAAAAATGTATTTGACAATAGCATTCAAGCAAAAAATAGGGATTAATTCATCAGATGTATAGCTGGACACATTTTGCCCGATTTTTAGCCTTTCATTTTTGTACAAAATCCGAAATTCAAACGTTTATTTCTCGAAAAGTATCCATGCTACGCTTTTGAAATTTGGCATGCTTGTTACTTATCTAGAAAACTTTATCTCACTTTTTGTAAGTTCGGCTTCGTTTTTTAATTATCCAACTTTTAAGACAAACGACAGCTGTATACCAATTGAATAACTTGAACGTATATGTGGATATCCCAACAAATGAAGATAAGCTGTGACGAGGAGCGCAGACTATCTTAGTGATCAATCTAGTTTGCACTGTGAGACTTTTTCAAGATACATTGACGTAGAACAAATTACACACAGACTTGGATGATGAAATTGATTAGTATATATCGCATGATGACATGCACCAATTCATAGCATATAGCTACGCGAAATGACTACAGAGCGCAAATCTCACAGCATCACCGTGCTCAATAGTGTTTCTTATTTTTTTCTTCTACTTTCCCTGATCGAGAAAAATCCGAAATTCAAACGTTTATTTCTCGAAAAGTATCCGTGCTACGCTTTGGAAATTTGGCATGCTTGTTACTTATCTAGAAAACTTTATCTCACTTTTTGTAAGTTCGGCTTCGTTTTTTAATTATCCAACTTTTAAGACAAACGACCGTAAAAAAGTACATTTTTTTCAATTTATTTTAGTAAAATAGTTATAAAAACAAAACCAGGCAAAAATTTAAAAAAATGAGATAAACTTTACTAGTTCGAATTGTCTCCTACCAAGGTATACCATCAAAGTTGAAACAAGACCAACAGTTTTCATGAAATTTTAATTGAAAAATGGACGCTATTGTTTTCATTTTAATTTTTTAAAATTGGAATATTTTCTACACAGTAGCAGCGTCAGTTATACAAATCATATAGTTGGAATCCCTACGATGCATGCTTTCATAAAATATATAGTTTGTTATGGTTATCTTGTATATTTATTGATACAGACGACAAATTGTCATGGGGGTGCAAAAACTGCCTCTAAGGGGATAGCTATCCTTAAGCAACCATTTAAGTGTTGTCGAGTCATATATTTCTGACATGTTTGTGACGTCTTCAAACATCCTTCGGCTTGAACGTGTTTCAGATATTCATAGATTTCATCAGTCAGTACGAAGAGTTTTCCATTGCAGAGATTTTGCTCCTATCTTAGCTGTATACCAATTGAATAACTTGAACGTATATGTGGATATCCCAACAAATGAAGATAAGCTGTGACGAGGAGGGCAGACTATCTTAGTGATCAATCTAGTTTGCACTGTGAGACTTTTTCAAGATACATTGACGTAGAACAAATTACACACAGACTTGGATGATGAAATTGATTAGTATATATCGCATGATGACATGCACCAATTCATAGCATATAGCTACGCGAAATGACTACAGAGCGCAAATCTCACAGCATCACCGTGCTCAATAGTGTTTCTTATTTTTTTCTTCTACTTTCCCTGATCGAGAAAAATCGTCCTCAAGATTTCTTCTTCGACAAGAATGAAAATTTGGTATGGGATTCCCCAGCGGCCCGACAACATAATACATTCGAAATATTAATTTCTTATCAAAATATTTAATCGTAATTGAATCCAAGGAGGCAGTACTCTTATATTCTGTACACGTTCATATCTAACGTGATCATGAAATTTAACGTAGTTTTCTTGATGTATGCCTTTTTTATTGTAAAAAAAATGTGTGACGAATATTGATATACTGTCAGAGTCTGCAGTGAAATGTTGCGCATTCATAAATAAATTTGTTTAAAAAATCCATGATATCAGTTTTCCGAACGTAACAGATCTTTTTCTCGTGAACGACGGATGAGTAATGAATGTCAGATCTGGTCAACATGCAGACAGATGATAGAGCTAGTTAAAAATATCCCAATGTACTGATAAGAAACTTACCTTAAACTTGTTAGTTGTATGTTTCTTTTGGGTACGGACCTCAAGATGAAAACCCTTTTTATCGTGTTTACACGAAGCTTCAGTACTGTGGTCTAATTCCAACAAACCAATATGCTGAGGTTTCAAAAACATAATCAAGAAAATGTAGGAGCAAATAATAAACAGGGTGTAATTAATGCATTATTTTTACTTGCATCTGTGCCAGTAAAACTTAACTGCTATCTATCTTATTGAATCCAAGCATGCATGTATAAGTTAGTAATTAACACAGCATATGATGCAACGAGGGGTATCGAATGTAAAATACATGAAAAAAAAAGATTAATAAAAGTTCTGTTTAGCTAACATGCAGATCAATGATTGTATCGGAACGTATATCCCCAGAAAACTTTATTCCCATCATAAGTATCATAAATACTCATTGCCTATTCCCCTGAATGATAAATCTGTCTACACACACATTAAAGAAGAAAATCACAGAAAATGCAAAATTAAAAAGAGAGAAAAAAAGAGTGAACAATGAAACATTGTTTATATGAAATTTTATCTGGAGAAAATTAGCACACATGTTTATACATAAACCAGAGATCGTATCTATTTGTCTTGACTTTATCAACATACAACAAAAGTATACACCTGCATTAAATAAAAACAAATTTGTTATTATATTAATTCATCCCACAGCTAAATTGTTTATTTGTTCATCTTCCATAACCGTATGACAGAGACAGCGTGGCATTTTAACCAGCAAAAGAATGTCCATGAACTCAGATATGGTGGGCAATTCAAACTTTCGATTTCTGTGCATTTTTTTGTTATCGTCCCTTAAGGCGTGACTTGTGGATGATTGTGTACGAAGATATTTCCTCATACATTCAAGAAGTATTTCCTCGCCCCTGTATGGCTATAGTAAGAAGGTGTTAATTCATAATACAATAATTACCGCTGGATTGATATAAGGAAATAAATTAGATGTTTGCCAAATTATACCGGTTCTATTTCCTTAATGTTTTTAAAGTTTATGCCATTCAGAAATAAAAGAGGAAACAGAACGCCAAACAACAAGAATATATATATATATTTCCTGGAGCTTTTCTCCATATATACCATATCTATTGGTTTTTATTCTCAGTTACCAATGGTCCCAATATGATTAACATATCTGATGACTTCCCAAAACTGTTCTTGGTTTTAAATGTGCATGCTCGGTATACACGATCAGAATAATGGTGTTGACTAACACGCAAAAAGGTAGTATTCACAAAAATAAATTGATGTTGAGTTATAGTCTAGACCATACTACCTAATTACAATTCATTGGTGTTTGCTGTCGCCTTTACTAGTATTCCCACATCAACAGCAAAATACTGTTTCGATCCATTTAATACCCTTCATTGGTATTGACCAACATCAATCTATGGTTCAGTCCAAATTTTTCAGACTGGGTCCATATGGCATATCTTTTGGTGTCTGGTCTGAGTTATCAACTATCCTAGTATTGTTACTATATCTGTTGATTTTCTAGAAATGTTCTGGGTTTCCGGTCACTGATCTGGGTTGCCAAGTTTCACAATATGCCTAGATGCATCTAATTGTTTCCACCATTGTTCTGGCTAAAATATTGAACGGTCTAACATCTGCTGATTCCTCATAACTGTTTTGGCTTTTTAATGTCCTCTGTATCACTGCAGACTCTTATCTGCTGATCTTACAGAGTTGTTCTGACTCTTTAATAATATTAGTAGCATGGCAGTAGCTGGTGTAGTGAAACCTGAGACGTTACTAACGGGTGTCGGACAATGCCTTTATATCATTTATCAAGTTCAATGAATCAGATCAGTTTACTTATCTCACTGAATAATATTGTCCCCCTTAATAGTATTACTACACTCTCAGCAGTATTCACAGAATAATCCTGAAAATTATTTCCTGAATTTCAGAAAAAAGATCCCTGAATGAGAGGATTTTCCCTCGGAAATTCAGGCAAATTTAACACCCTGATTAGTAAGTTCTCGACCCTATTCGGGTACGTAAAATCCCTTAAAATTCAGGTAATTTAGCTTTAATTCATGGATGATATACCTGAATTTCAGGAAATTATCGCTGGATTTCGGGTAAAATTCCTGAGATTGAGTTGTGGATGTGCAGCCTGATCTATTCAGGATTATTCCCTGAATATTTCTGAGAGTGATATAGCAGAAGGAATTAGTTACAGCTGGTAAACTGATACTTGAGATGTTCCTAAATTAGTGGAGAATGGGAATCATTATCTTGCATGAGTACTGATTTAATTGCCAATTTATATGAACATAAGCATAGCGCCAGGATATATTAAATTTCTTTTGGAGGTGGGTAAAGTCTGTTAGTGTTTTGGGCCCCCTCCTACCATCCATGAGAATGTTCAATTGTAGCAATATATGAAGTTGATATACAGTGAACCGTCTTCATCGTAATATATTTCTCTCCTACTAGAAGTCCATAAAACTGGACTTCGCCTTCTGATACGTGAGTATATACGATTCAAGTGAAACAGATTAATGTGCATTCTAGTAATATTATTTGGACTGTCCAAGAGTAGAAAAGAGCGGACTTACTGTGCTGTGTTTGGTGTCGGAGGACTGGAAGATGAAGAGAACATTACCTCTGAGCACGAACCAGTACTGCCTGTATGCCTTAGTCTGAAGTAGAAAAGGTAAGCAGTGAGAGTTTAATCCTTCCCTCGTGCACGATCTGTATATTTAATATCATGTACCACCCAGACACGCATTATCGTGTTCAAGGTTGACTAGCCAAGCGCATTATATGAAGGCGTCAAATAATGAATACTTGACAAGTGACTTCTTGTTAATTTAATACACTGTACAAGCGTATGTGGTCTAATTTCTATTAGCCAACAGTTTATTGTTTCTCGGAGGCATGTGCTGAGAGGCAGCTCGGTCGTGGATTTCATTGTGGCCTATATATAAATGCACGAGGATGCCATCAACTGACATAAGGTCAAGAATGAAAACGAATGTTGCAGGTAATTGTATAATATACTCTCTAAAAAAGTTGACTGAAATTTCACTCAAGTGAGAGTGGAAATTGATTCCACTCAATACTTGAGTGAGATTTTCACGCAACTTGAGTTACTTTTCACTCAACTTAGGTTAAATGCACTCAAACAGAGTGACAGTCACTCAAACATAAGAGTGGAAATTGATCCCACTCAAGTTGAGTGAACTTGAGTGGTTTTAAATCAAGTTGAGTGAAAAGTAACTCAAGTTGAGTGAATAGTAACCCAAGTTTGAGAGAACAGGTATATTTCACTCAAACTTGAGTGGAACAGTTCACTCAAGTTATTTTGTAGAGAGTAGAGATTTTTATGCGATGCAATCCGCGATAATAATCAGCTAAATATGTGTGATTTGGTGAATGTTCGGGTGGATATGTCGATCAAGATTAGGCGGTGTTATCGGAATCACTATGTGTAATGGAAGCGAGTAATACAGGGTGAAGAGCATTCCCATTTACTTGAAGTAACTACTTGATGTCCAGTATTGATGTTTGTCCGAATAAATTCATGTGATATTATAGGTTCATTTGCAAATATAAGCGTGAACAACATCCTGTGGTGACTCCTCATCACACTAATTCAAAGAAGATCTCTCCTCCCGAGATTATAAAAAGTGGAATACCTCACTGAGAAATCTTAAGAAAAAAACAGGCCAGAGCTTTGTATGTCGATGATGGTGTTACGGTAGAAAGAGACTTGTTTAAAAAGTGTCTGAATCTAGTAAACAAGAAAGAGTTAGTTATCTGGGACTTTATTTTATGGATATGGTGGTTGCCTTCAGAGTGCACCGCAAAAAAGACTCATAAGTGATTGTTTGACAAAGACTGATTTGTGATGTGGTTGCATTCAGAGGACACCACAAAAAGACTCATAACAGATTGTTTGACAGCGACTGATTTGTGATGTGTTTGCATTCAGAGGACACAACAAAAGACTAATAAGAGATTGTTTGACAACGACTGATTTGTGATGTGGTTGCATTCAGAGGGCACCATAAAAAAGACACATAAGAGATTGGTTGACAACGACTGATTTGTGATGTGGTTGCATTCAGAGGGCACCACAAAAAGGCTCATAAGCGATTGACAAAGATTGATTTGTGATGTGGTTGCATTAAGAGGACACCACAAATAAGAAAGAGATTGTTTGACGACTGATTTGTGATGTGGTTGCATTCAGAGGGCACCGCAAAAAAGACTCATATAAGAGATTGTTTGACAACGACTGATTTGTGATGTGGTTGCCTTCAGAGGGCACCACAAAAAAAGACTCAAAAGAGATTGTTTGACAAGGACTGATTTGTGATGTGGTTGCATTCAGAGGACACCACAAAAAAGACCGAAGAGATTGTTTGACAAGAACTGATTTGTGATGTGGTTGCATTCACAGGACACCACAAAAAACTCATAAGAGACCGTTGACAACGACTGATTTGTGATGTGGTTGCATTCAAAAGACACCACAAAAAAGACTCATGAGAGATTGTTTGACAACGACTGATTTGTGATGTGGTTGCATTCAGAGGACAGCACAAACGTTGACCGGAAAGTCTGATGAGAGCTTTGATTAAGGATTCTTCATGTAATTTTGTTGTTAGATATTTGATCTTTATATATTGCTCTCTCTCTTTCTCTCTTTCTCAGCATGAAAAATACAGCTTTGATAATATATAGAGCAATAACTGATTTGGGGAAATCTCTCACGCGACACTTTGCAGACTTTCAACAAAAGAACAACATTATTTCCATGTTGGCTCTGGTCCAACACTTTAGTATACCATATAAAGAACATAACTCAAATGCCAAACCTGTCAATCATGTGTTAACGATGTTTACAAAGTTAGGAATCTGTTTTCCTCTATCATAGCTGCAGGTTATTAAAAAGGGACAACAAAATATCGAACATACATTTCCTTCATGAAATAAATATATTTATTTGAATAAAATAAATTAGAATAAATTTGAACTCTTATGACATTTTAAAGTGAATGTCGGCGGTTGACAAAACAATCTTGCTGGGACTATTTCTGACGTAATCTCGCACAACCATATTTGGAGTTAAAATTACCGGTAAGCAATATAACGGTACGTGGTCAGTAGTCCTGCAAAATCCGAAAAGTCACAGGAAATAAAAAACATTATACCTTTGTACTATTATTTCGCTATGATTTTTCTTGATCAGTTATAGGTTGTTACACTTAGTTTCATTAAGGTTTTCATTGACCTTTATAACTATTGTATATAACTATCGTTCACGTATCTGCCAAGTTGTTGATATTCATGTATAAATGCTCTAACTCCAATGGTAATTTCTCTCCCCCTCCAATCCCACTCCTCGGTTATTACTTAGTTTCAATATTCAATAGGGGAGTCCTTTCTTGTGAGGAAAACTACGAAGATCAAACGAAAAATATACCCGCAAGCGACAATACCGGGTTCCAATCAATCAGCATGTTTGAGAACCTATGAAATCTGTTAATGAAGACATAATTAACAAGAGCACACTCTGATGGAACAGATACAGTTATAATACTACAAACTCTGACCTTCACGTAAACGTGATCTTTCGATCTCTTGTGGGGCCTTTATCAAAGGAACATAAATAATTTGAAATTTATGATATACAATTTATATAAAATGATATATATTCATTTATATCAATAAGCTCAGATTGTGTAGTATTATTTAAGACACGTATGAGTGTAAAACAGTAGAGGTTTACAGTTATGATATTCAGACTCGCCCTAAACTATTTTAGGTATCGAAGTTGGCACAGTCATTCCGGTTGCTATGGACGCCATATTGGTTGCTAGAGAACGAATTGTGGGAAATGTGTTCATGTATGTGAAAATCAAGAACGCCATACAAGATAACCCGTATCTCGTAATGTTCGCTTTGTTACATCAAATATATTTTTTGGGAAATAAGTTGAATTTTGATTGTTGCGTGACAGCCATATTGATTTATGGATTTACAATCACCCTGGAAAGGCTTATGGTAATTGAGTATGTATATCGAGTTGCACAGTGATTGGTTCGTGTATTTGAGGGCCTTTTGTGAAAATGACGTATCCGTTATGGCCATCAAACTGTTTAATCAATTGGAAAACAAAATATATTATTTTCATGCCTAAACATCACTCACTTAAGAACTTTCAAATTTCCCCAAGCTTCATAGAGACATAATTGGACATAAATTTTACTCAGTGACAACAGAATGGCCCTGCCTAATACCTGTCATCAGTCTCTTGGATTGTTATTTTCAGGTATCCGTTATGGCCATCAAACTGTTTAATCAATTGGAAAACAAAATATATTATTTTCATGCCTAAACATCACTCACTTAAGAACTTTCAAATTTCCCCAAGCTTCATAGAGACATAATTGGACATAAATTTTACTCAGTGACAACAGAATGGCCCTGCCTAAAATACCTGTCATCAGTCTCTTGGATTGTTATTTTCAGGTAAGTTCTGACTGTGTCAGAATGGTCAATATTGCAATGTTTATATAGATTTCAGACATGCCAATAGTTCAATAATTCTTCGTTAGCTATCCTCAGTATATTCTTGATTTACAGCGTGGAAAATTCATTTCACTTAAATGAGTAATTTCCTTAAAAGTGATATTTTGCCTCCACACTGTCAATAATGGCGGCCTTGTTTTGGAGGGGTCAGTCCGTACTATACATGACCCTTAAGCCATTTTCGCCTTTCAAATCTGATAGTTAGAAAACCCGAAAATTTTAATAGGTCGATAGCAGTCATATTGTTTTATGTGAATATACAAGCGTCTAGTCCGTCATTCATAATTCAGCCGTCGTCCATTAAAGAATAGCCGCGTCCATAATCCAAAGACCTATTCCATATCCATATAACAGTATTAGCACCAAATTCAAAAAAAAACAATCATAGTATCCATAAACATAGGCTAGTTTCCTGCAAGAGAGAAGCGGTCAACAGTTTTCAATGATGCCGACAAGACATCATGATGTTCCAAAATATAAAATCCGTATCGCTGATCAGTATTCTTAATCCATAATAATCGTTCTAAAGTCGTTATCTAGAGAATGGTGTATCTCAATCACGCTTTGATTGTGACTGTTCATATGAGCACCATGAGGATCTTGAAGTACATGTGACCAGTTTCGCATCGATCGGATTTGGGGCAAGAAGATGCTTTAGATTTTGAAAATATCCGCATAATTCCAAGATGGTCATCAAGGTTGTAGATTTACTGGCTTCCATTGGGGGAAGGTCCTATTTTAGGTACTCGTTACGATGTAAAGTTTAGATTTCATCGGTCCCATGGTGCCGAAAAATAGAAACGCGCAAAAGTTGAAGAAAAATAATAAAATAGCGATAGTAATAGGCTCCCAACCATACTGACTGGAACCTCAATAAGAGATCCATAACTCTGTTCCTTTCTCTTCCTTTCTCTCCGGTAAGTACGGACATATTTGAATAGATGACCAGGATTCTTTTTTGTTTCGTATCTCTGAAAGGTGTACGTGACTTCCTTCTCTTGGTTCAATGGATCAGACCTTTTCATTTGAACAATCGGATACTTAAGTGTACTCACGACCGGTCACAACAGAGCTATATCATCTTACACATTTGTACGCTGCTTACTGGACCATCAATTTAACACTGATAGGTCAACATAAATCCTGAGTTGCTGTGTCGAGGTCAGTCGGGCTTTCACCCAAAACACCACTATTCAATCTGTTGATGAAAGTCTCCTGATTGGTTGTACCAAGGTGTATTTAAGGGAATTGTTGACACATTTGATCATGAAATTCTATTTCAGCTACTAAAAGTGTAGGTACTTGATCTTACAGTTTGTGCAAAGAGAGCAATAGGTGATTGATAATAGTAAATGTGAATATCTTCTTGTTCATGTTAGAGTGCCACAGCGATCTATGTATTCTTCATTATTTTTCTCACTGGCCCCCTGTTATGTAATTTAAACAGGTGTACTGATATGATGCATATGTATGATGTGAGAAGAAAACACTAATACGGATCTGGGTGTTTTTCAACAATGGCACAGAGGAAATGAGTGTCATGCTTATGGGCTCCAGATTACACTGCGGAAAACACCACCGATTGAAATGTGAACGCCAATGGCGAAAACCCAAAGATAAGATTCTAGCTCTTCCTTGGTCGGACCATATTGAGCTTACCTGTGAAAACATCTCACGACATTTTAGTGTTCTTTTAAGAAATCGTAATCTTAAACAAAAACTTTCTGCAATGCCTACATTGTTCCCCGTATCGATTACCTTTGTACCATTCGCAGTGATACAAAACAGAAATTGGTAAATCGGGTAGACAACAAAAACGAGCTGCAAGGCTCATTTCAAGTGCACATTTCCACGCTGAAACGCAAGCATTACAGGAGCTTACATGGTCGAATTTCCATGCCAGGATTCAATACCAACACCCATCGTACAGAATTATCCACAAAAGACTCCTTTATCTTAACGGTGTATTCACAAGAGAAATTATAACATGAAGCCTCAGAGCAATCGAGGTCGTTTATATCCTCTTCGACCACGAACTGCCTATTTGCAACGAAGTCTGGCATACTCCGGTGCCTAACGATGGATGAGCCACACTTTAAGACCAACGCCATCACTGAATACAATCCAGGTACATCAGTGAGTGAAGACCACCAGTATCGTACATAAATAATTTGTTCATTTATACTTTTATACGATATGTTGATATACATGCGTTCAATGAACCTACTTTCAATATGTTGCCACCACTGTATGTAAATATGTTACATGCACTATTATTGTTGTTTTCTTCTCCTTGATCGTTGCATTATTATTTAATACATCATGCGAGAGCCACCATCATCATCATCATCACCATCCTCATCAATCCCATGCTCTAACTCTTCGTGTATCTCTCTCGCATAAGGTCTGCGTCCTCAGATGGCCTTAATAGTCTAGTACTGACGTGCTTAGCCAACACTATAAATCAGTTATATTTACCATACATTTCATGCAGTGGTATTATGTTTGCAAATGCTGCTCAAATGTATGGGAAATGCATGTTAAATGCTTCCTACGATCATTTATCATATATTTCCCATAAATTTGAGCTGCCTTCGCAAGCATTTCCTACTACATCAGATGTATTGCATAAAATATACATTTTTTTTCTGTAGTGCAGTTCACCTCTCGCGATTGTTGATGCTTTGAATTATATCCTCAGAGGTTATCAGTGGACGACTAAGTGCCGAGAGCAAGTAACATAATGAGCGAAAATTTAGTTAGTTCTCAAAAGTGTCGAAGCGTATCTTCTATTTTGTGCCGAAATGTCGTCCCTTCTCCTTTGGACCGAAATGTTTGTCGAAATATCCATATTACGGAATACGGTCATCAATATTTCTTCCTTAATTCGAAATGTTACTATTTTCTAAACTTTATATAATCATTTTCAAAAAGCTTCTTTGCGATACAGTCAAAAATGGGATCGGGGTCCACCCCTGGCGATCATCGTCAAACATCTCCCCCTTCTCTTCCATGCGCCAAGTTAATTGGTGTACTCACCCATGGCAGTTACTATAGGTTCTCTTACCCTTGCAACTCAGCTTGAAGAAATCTGAGACGGAGATCTCACAACGATTTAGCTGAATCGGCAGACAGTTTCTCAAACATTATATGTACTGGTATATCCATATGGTCGACAGTTCGTCCTGTCTTACTTCTGTGTATGAAGAAGTCTACATGATCTGCTACTTTGATTAAAAAACCCTACCAGATACAGACAGCGATTCTTTTATCTCATTACAGGGGGTTAGGTCATGAAGCCTGGCACATACCTAGTCGCTCAGTGACCTTATGGAGGTCATTTCGTGTAGTCTAAGATAATTTATCACAAAATTTTTGTGATGCGTTAAATATAAATATGTAACATGAATATAGTTGTAGCCTGATCTTCAGTCACGATGGATCTATTTTACCTTTTGTTGACAGAGTATACCCTCAAGTGAAATAACTGCGTTGTTACAAAGAGCGGTGACCGTAAAGTACCAGGATAGTGCATGTGTTGAGACTGATCAGGAAGATGCTATACTGTCTAATGTACCAAAGAGCAGTATTCGCCATTTATCATGCGTGAATTTATACACAGACCGTCCTTTTGAATGAAGTTATTAAACTGTTCCTATGACTGACTTTTAATGGTGGAATACGGTGCCTGAATAGGCTACTTACAATCAAACACTAAAGATTGCATCGCCAAGTTGGTCGGGACACTATGTACATAAGTCTCCCTGTTGTATCGCCCCCTACCATACCGATGTTGTATTACCAACTAGTCCAAGTTTTGTCTGGAGACCCATGCAATTTTGTGGGCTTACTAAACAGACCTCGAAGATATGTACCTCCTATCGACGCGATGAAATTCTGTCAAAATTATCAGGAGTTAGAGATTCTGCTGGTGGACGTTTCGTCCCCGAGGCCCGCCCCCTGTACAGACCTTATGGTGTTTGATGTATGTTGGCATTTGTGGGAAGTTGATGCTGGGTCGACATCGGGCCTTACAGACTAGTCTTTTGTGTTAATTGCCGTCATTTACATCTGACGACGATACAGCTCACCAATCTCCAATGTACGAGTTGTCACAGCGAAACAGCTCACCAATTACCAGTATACGAGTTGTCAGAGCATTCCCATCATAGCTCTCTAGATTTATATCTAATACCGCTTATGCCGGTGCTAGGGGCCGTGTGATCATATCATCCATGTTGCCACATGAACAGGTACAATAAAAGCGTACCTGAGATACAACACATATCATGAATCGTTAGATTCTTGGTATGTGCTTTAGAATAGGTTTACCAGAAGACTATTCTGTGAAGTCATATGACGCAATCAGTATGTCGGCACCTCTTCCCACTTCCCTTATATGTGTTGTAATTTACCATTTCCCCATCAATTCCTATGTACACTTGACAATCCACTTGTCTCACAGTTTTGAGTGGAGACCCTGAACTAAATTACTTGCTAATTATAGTTCGAAGATGTGCACCTCTTGTTTAATATGGATGTGATGAAATATTTATTTATATGAAAATGTTCAGAACTTTCTCGTCACTTTCTCTCATCAATTTCAGTGTACTGTTGACAATAGATGGCGACTTTACAACGAATATTATGGATTAAGAATACTGATCAGCGATACGGATTTGATATTTTTGGAACATCATGATGTCTTGCCGGCATCATTGAAAACTGTTGACCGCTTCTCTCTTGCAGGAAACAAACCTATGTTTATGTATACTTTGATTGTCTTCTTGAACTTGGTGCTAATACTGTTCTATGGAATTGGAATAGGTCTTTGGATTATGGACGCGGATATTCTCTAATGGACGACGGTTGAGTTATGAATGACGGACCAGACGCTTATAATTGTAAAATGAACCAGTTGCACAGTTTAGACAGGTCCCCTGAAATCGTATAGGCTTGCTAAATATATACTTTGAAGATGTACATCTATTTATGTGATGAAATATATTATTTTTTGTCAAAATTACCAGGAGTTGGACGTCACCATTTTATCTCATCAATTCCAGTGTAGCCTACGCTGTTGACAATCTTATACCTTCAGTGTCTATGTGTATTTAATATCATGACCTGACTGCTATAGAGCCTCTGCGAACTTAGAGAGGTTGAAGGGTTAGCTGACAAGTTGATGACGATAACATAGACGAGGAAGTAAAATAATTATGTATATCAACGTGTCGACAAAGGTGTACGTACTGTACAAAAAGCCAGTACCCTCACATCTTCTTTCCCAAGGCCCGGTTATTCGAGATGTACCAATTGAATCGTTTCGCGGATGAATCAATTGTAAATTGGCAATCTTCTGCGTTGATTACTTCCTAGTGCTTAATTAGGATGGTATGCAAACTCAGGTATACGGGTATCTAGAGGGAAATTATATGTAAATATGTTAGTGGGGCAGACATTAACTACTTACATGCAGTATCTTGAATAAATATACCTGGCGGGAACATCTATTATGCTTGCCTTAAAGCAAACTTGCCTTATTTACTTAATATCTTCCCTTTCAGAATCTTCGTTGTATTATAAGGCCAGTATGTAATCATGTCGGCTCACCATGTCCCAATCTCAGTGAACTCAGATATAATATCACGAAAAATTGTATCTGACATCAACGCTATATAAAATCGCGTGCGAATTTCACACTACATCTGTTACCCACTCAGGTGGATAGCTGGAAGAAATAACTCTAAAGAAACGGCTATTGTATTTACACACGGGAGGACGTGGACCAATATAGTAAACAGAAAGGAGAAACAGTATGCAAATAAGGCATCATGTCCAGACATCGTGAGTGGTAAACGTAAACTCCAAAGGATTTTCTCCCGCCTGCTTTTGTCAGGCGGAATAAAATATCAAAATGCCGACCGCCGATAAGTTGTTCGTCTCCGTGAACTGAATGTCAATCAAAGTCAAATTGATTGTCGTCATTGGCTTTTTATAGAAACGTTCGCACAAATTTTTCATAGCTTCACTTTTATAGAACGTTCATAAAGTTAGACCGCGGTTCGCAGTTCGCAGTTCATTATTCGAGGAGACAGCGATTATTTCCTCACACATGGAAATCTGTATTTTTGTTATTATGAGTACTTTGAACTCCAAACTCTGTATAGCAAGAGAGAATGTCATGCTCTAAAAGCTTTGCATATTCATATTCCAAATCTGACGCCAGGGGGCGCTGCTAGGGACGCTGTTATGAGTCGCTGAATGACTGGTCCCGAATAACGAACTGCGAACCACGGTCTAACTTTATGAACGTACTTCTAGATGGTATTTCCCTAATATACCATCTTGGTTGATCTAGATTGACGATGTCGAACATGGGTCAATTTGACATACAAAAGGCCTATCTGTGAACAGCTGAGTTAACCATCACAAGGATACATACTCGTGTTAGAATACTTGTCAATTAATTTAGAAAACAAGAAACAAATTAATTTGTAAAACTGAAATTTATCAAATAAATAAACACCACAGATATACAAGCAAATCCAAATGTTCATCGCAAGCCATAATCATCTCAATACTGATTTATCATTTTATAACATTCAATTACAGGTACTTAATGGTGTATTTGAAGGATATATATCCACCTTCACTGGATTTGGAGGCAACTACTGATAGCCTTAACGTCACATTATATTTAGATCTCCTCTTTCGTTGACTTTACGACATTAGAGATGATTACAATTTCGATAGTAAACTATCCCTTTCTGGATAGTAATAATCCAGCGCCTCCACTCAAAGTTTCTCAGATTTGGCGATACATATCGCATGCTGATAACAAAATACCAGCATAGCGTTCAAGATCTATGGCGTTACGTTTCGTAACTTGTGTCTAATTCCGCCTAACCCGGGGCTAGGGGCCGTATGATCCCATGTACTGCAAGAGCCCCATGATGTTCATATGCATGGGCAGCCACACTCAAAGCCTGACTGAGATACATCATTCTCTAGATAATCGCTTTACAACGAAAGTCATATGGCAAAAGAATACGGTTTTTATATTTTTGGATCATCTTCATGTCTTGCCGGCATCATTGAAAACTGTCGACTTTCTTGTAGGAAACTAGCCTATGTTTATACCATGCTTGTTTTTTTAATTGATGCTATGCTGTTATATGAATTAGCTCTTTGGATTATGGACGCGGAAAGTCTTTAATGGACGACGACTGAATATTGATTGACGGATTAGACGCTTGTATTCTACATGTAGAAAAATAATTCCTGTTTCCTTATATTACGTTCGTGTTTCCTGTTATGACATAAAACAACTTCGACAGACGTTTGAGATTGGGCTTTTGTTTTTGGTACGAATAAGCCATAATCCGAGGAAAGACCAATTCCAAACGTGGCTTCACGCTATTTTACATCACTGTAACTGTGAGCGTTTGCAGTATAAATCTTGGGATTTTTTTTTGCACGAAACGCAGCTTTTTGCACCCAATGAGGAAATTAATCCTTGGGTTCACAAACATGGCAGATAAAGAAGTTTGTTTTGCCTTGTAAACGCCCCATATCCTTCACAAATACGTCCTATCATACTATAACATTCAATTACTTCACAGATAGGCCTTCTGGGATTTTCCACCGCCACGGAAGATTCATTATAGGCAAAAGATCACTTTTGTAATGGTTTCTTTGGCCACTTTACTTGTGTATACTGTACTCACTAGTGGAGCACTGTGTTTCATTCCCCTTTCAAACCTTATAGTTTTACTATAATACTGGTGAGCTGTCTCATTGTCATGATTTCCTTCCTTGTGCATTCATCATTTTCACCGGTTTACCAGGGGTATACTGGCACTTAGTGGTGCATTTGATCGACTCAAGGCTTCTGTCATGCATTTTCTAGATCCTGTTTCAAACTTCTGATGATATGTGAAAATGCAGTCGCTAATAACTTTTGAAGATGAAATAAGTTTCAGATTCTTACAATATAGTTTTCATACCCCAAAACCGAGGCCTCATTTTTTTTTAAATTTCATTCTATATAGGATTTTATGATAGTTCAAAGTTCAACAATTTGAATAAATCCGACAATCGCGACCCCTTCAATTGAAAGAATTTCTAACGTTGAAAAGTGGCAAAAATACAAAAGAATTTCCTCGTCAATAATCAAAAATCTGTTTCGTGCGACAGTTAGCATCATATCCAAATATGCATCAAATCAAAATTTAAATAAACACAAGAGGGTTTCATGCAAAAGAGAAGCGGTCACTAGTTTTAAATGATAACACAAAATTCTAGGCGAGCGAATATAGGCGAGCGAAAGTTTTCCAATTTAGGAAGTCTGTTATATAGGAATTCTGAACACTGACGATAGCATTAGGTGAAGGGTGGGAAGGAGCGAATAGATTTCTTCTCAGCCCATTTGTTTTACCATTCCAGCGATATCAGCTTGATAACCTTGACCGCTTGCAAGAAGTTACTGGGCTTCCAGAAGCGGTACTTATAGCTAAATAATATATAACCCTCTAGTATGAGGGCTGTACGACGGTCCCAGTCACCCCCAGCGAGGGTTTGAGATAATTTTATTACGAATCACCCACCTCTGAAACTGCCGTACATCTAATCTCTATCCCCTCCTGCGCACTATTTTAAAATCTTGCGCACTATTGTGAAATAGTAACGCATAAATCGCCGTCTGAATTTTCCAGTCGACAACTTCCACTTTATACGCGCCATGTTCAATTGCAAACGGCCCAGCACACATATACCGTGACATCACCAACACGGCGCGTAGAGAGTTGAAATTTTCGACTGGAAAATTCAGACGGCGATATATGCGTTACTATTTCACAATAATGCGCAAGATTTTAAAATAGTGCAGTTTCAGAGGTGGGTGATTCGTAATAAAATTATTTAAAACCTTCGCTGGGGGTGACTGGGACCGTCGTATACCCCTCATACTAGAGGGCTATATATTATTAGCTACGGTACTTATAGTTATGGCGAAACTGACTTGCTTCTAACTTTGCTGTTTACAGTGAAACTCCATGGTTATAGCACCTATGGTCAACCTTAGCTTTCTGCACCTGTGTTCTACTTTAGTTTAGGCCAACCTTATCTTTTATTATTTTCCTCCATCTCTCACCTGTGCAATTATCATGAGGGAAAGTGTCAATTACTATCTGTCTAATTTATGCAGAATTAAACACTGTTTTATAGGGTGTACGAGGTGGACTGTTGCCTTTCTCAAGCCAGACATCAGATAAGATGTATCAGCATCGTCTTACATATGCTCATAAGAAAAGGTAACAATAGAAAGGAAGGAAATGAAAATTATCACCAAAATCATGACTTTTGTTCTAGCTGTGAACAATTCAGTAATTAAGAAGTCAGTGCATGAATTTATTTATACATGCAGGAACAAACTAACAGAAGTAAAAAGTATATGAAAAAAAAAGAAAAAAAATGAAATTATGCATCGTATTGTGGGTATTACCAATGAAAGTTGGATAATTTGTAGTGTATATGTACAATGTTATGTAAATTAGCAACTTGTGTTAAGCGTATTTTTACAATGTTGTAAATTGATACTTTGTGGTGATCTTTGTACTATATAGTATATAAATGGATTTAGCGTATATTTATATTATGTTATACGATATGATATTTTGGGGTATATGTATTTGTAAAAGGCTATTCAGAAATTGATACTCTGTACATAGTGTACCATATACTCTGTTGTAATAAATAAACTAAGAAAGAATAAAGTCTCCCAAGCCTTCACAGTGTATATAAACACTGTGCACACTCGGGCTCAGTCGGAACAATTTGTTTCCTCGGTCATATTCTGTTACATAACGACGCCAAAGCAGTTCATATAGGTTTAAAGGCTTCACAAGATTTGTTGACACTGATAATGTGATCACTGGAATATCGTGATATACACATTAGAGGGTGGGCACTTTGGATGAATATTAATCGTGATTGTGTGTGTTTTTATTTGGGGGGGGGGGGGGGGGGGGAGTGGTGGATTAGTGGTTCTGAATTTTCTGAAGTAAGGGCCCTGTCCCTATGGCTCACAGTAGGCTGGTAACTTGCTGGACTGCATCGAATGACGATTTGATAATTAGGCGAATTGCACACAAGTAAACAGCCTAGGGTGAGTATAATATTACAACGTATTGAACTGTCAATCTTTTGGAGGTCTGCAGATTCCGTTTTCAAGTAGAATATGACAACTTTGTTCGTTTGTCTGAGTAGGAATGCATGACAGCACTGGGTCAACAACTCATTCAACTACACACGCATAAAGAAGTAATATGAGTTGCAACTACCTGTATATTTTCTGTATAAATATATACTGTTATCACAGCAAGGCATAGTATAGATATAAATGATTACTTACGTGTGAATCTCTATGTTGAAGATATCCTTCGTGGTATTTAGGGTATCTGCTGGTACCGCTAACTGAACAACTATCGGTCATTCTGGGTGTAAACGCTTTGCTTCATCGATTTCAGACGACCTAAAATTGTTTTCCACATTCAACACCCCGTTAATGCCTTGATACGTTGCCAGTATTTTACCAGGCCCAAAAAAATGAATGCGGTACTGTCGTCCACGGAGATTTTGACCGAACTGTCAGTTTCTGGAACCCATCCACCAAATCCGGAAAGGAGCAGATTTGTGAAATGTCAATCTACAAGTCTGACAATAATTATGGCCCGTCAGTTAACCGGTCCTAAGACAAACAAGTCATCTAAATCATTATAAAGGTATATCCAACTCGGTCGGTGAATATCGGAACAGCACATATAAACTGATTTATGAGCTTCAATTGAATTACATACAGCTACTGATCGATCAGATGATAAATTGCATAAGGCCGACACCACAACATACTTTGGTCTACCTCAGTCGAACTCTACACAGGTAAACTATCTGCCCGAGTGACACTCGTGTGCTCCTGCGTGTTGTTAAATATCACGATCCAGTGAGCTCGGTTCATCCATTATCTGCAATATAGGTATGACCCAGTTAAACCGGGAAGTAGAATAAAAATGGTCTAAAGGCGAGGACTCTTATGTCCACATGTATTTGATAACGTTTGAATTGGCGATTACTATTATATGTAGTAAGCGTCAAGTCCGACGTGCAATATTCAGCCGTCGTCCATAAAAGAATTTCCGCATCAACAATGGAAATATTTATTTTGTATTTGCGTAATGGGCCTATAAAGGAAACAAATTACATATATGAGAAAATAATAAATTAATGTAACGTTGGCCTCCTGACGCCCATGTATACCAGTTTTTATTCTGACCTATCCTAAATATAATACAGGAAAACACTTTTGAATCCAAATATATATTTTCTAAGTCAAAAAGCAAAGTTTAAATGTATTTTCGAAACCGCTCCGCAGACACACTTACTAGAACAGCCAAATTCTTTCTTGCTTACGAAAGGTTGCTTGATCAGGAAGCTCATCACTAGTGCACTGTGACAAACAGCCTATATATTACACTGCATGTATCAGGAGTCGCAGAGCACATTTGAAAGTGGTGGTGGTGGTGGCGGGGGGGGCTTATAACATTGCGGTCTCAAAAAGTGGGGGGCTATCCCCCGCTCCGCGGCTTCTGTGTACAGCTAGTCATCCACACGTGTATCTCACACTGCTAACTGAAGCCGTCAGTCATGCGGTTTTGCTTCATGAGAATCTAGCTTTTGTTCTATGTTTGTCATGTTTGGCTTCCTGGTGTTAGACTGGATTATCAGTCCTCTGACCGCGTAGATGTGTCATTAAAAGTTCTGAAAATTTATACCAGCGAAATATAAACAGCCTGAAGGACCAAAGTTTAGGAGAAAACTATATCCAACATTCTTAAGGTCTACATCGATTCTTTCTCTAGGTATGATCAAAAATTTTGGTGAATAAACGTTTGCTTAGGTGAAGTTTTAGCCTTTAATATCTTATCATGCGTGGCAAAATTTCTGCCTGATTGAGCGTCTGCCACATTAAGCTGACCATTCACACTTGAGGCGGACCATCAGTGTTTGGGACATCGCTACTATACCTGCTAATAGCCTCTAATCTATTTATCGCTTTAATTTCTTTACTTGATTTCTCCAGGTTTATCAAGAAAATCGTTTATTTCTGGAAAACTATTCATCACAGGAATGTGAAATAACTGTCATTAAATAGTTCGAGAATATCGCCGTACCTCGTGTTTTCAAATTATGTCCTGATTCATGAGCTACTAATTTTCAAAGTTCGGAAAGTTTCTGAGATCGGAAAAACATAAATTCCAGAGAAAATTAAAGCTATAGGCAAAAGAAATAATCTGTCCAATAATATGTATTTGTATATTGATCATGTTCAGAGTTCTCACAATAAAACGACAAATGTCAGCGGGTGTATAAAAATCCGCTCAAATGGGTTACAAGCCCTTAAACTTGTGAGGTTCTTTGTCGGCGAAACATTTCGTATATTGTTCGAGGTTGATAACTATTTTTCCGAGGTATGTTTAGTATGTTTACGGTATCTGTTTGTACTCGGTTAAATTAACACCTACGGTACAAGTCTGTACCTATACTTTTATAATTCAGGATACAGATGTGATATATTATATGAAGTGAACCCGGGGACAGTAAGACACCATTAGTCATTCCGGTTTTCCCCAGGCTGTATGGAATTGTATGATCCTCACTGAAACTCAACCCTTATGCTTTGATCTAAAACATCAATCTTAGTGGTTTGTGTTCATCAACTTGGGATAGGATAAGTAGAATATTCCAAATTTCCCCCTGAACCCATGCACCTTCCACAGTTATATTTTCTGTATAATGAGTGTCAAGGGGGGGGGAGGGGGGGGGGGAGGAGTACCATGGGTGACTGACCAATTTTTCCCAACCTTGTCATTCTTTTGTCGACCCTTAATTACTTGGAGTATGGTCAGGACAATGTACCCACTTGTCAATCTAGACAAGATGAACTTGGCAATCTAGACAAGATGAACTTGTCAATCTAGACAAGATGAACTTGGCAATCTAGACAAGATGAACTTGTCAATCTAGACAAGATGAACTTGGCAATCTAGACAAGATGAACTTGGCAATATAGACAAGAGGAAGATATTGCAATAAGTAATACGAAAATATTTATTTTGCATTTACATTGATTTTGTACTTTATTTCTTTTTATTTTAATCAATTGTGCTACACAGTTGTAATAACCGAGTTATAAGAACCCCAATGTCCGTGTCAAATTGATCTACACAGTTGTAATAACCGAGTTATAAGAACCCCAATGTCCGTGTCAAATTGATCTACACAGTTGTAATAACCGAGTTATAAGAACCCCAATGTCCGTGTCAAATTGATCTACACAGTTGTAATAACCGAGTTATAAGAACCCCAATGTCCGTGTCAAATTGATCTACACAGTTGTAATAACCGAGTTAAGTATAAGAACCCCAATGTCCGTGTCAAATTGATCTACACAGTTGTAATAACCGAGTTAAGTATAAGAACCCCAATGTCCGTGTCAAATTGATCTACACAGTTGTAATAACCGAGTTATAAGAACCCCAATGTCCGTGTCAAATTGATCTACACAGTTGTAATAACCGAGTTATAAGAACCCCAATGTCCGTGTCAAATTGATCTACACAGTTGTAATAACCGAGTTATAAGAACCCCAATGTCCGTGTCAAATTGATCCACACACAGTTGTAATAACCGAGAGTATAAGAACCCCAATGTCCGTGTCAAATTGATCCACACAGTTGTAATAACCGAGTTATAAGAACCCCAATGTCCGTGTCAAATTGATCCACACAGTTGTAATAACCGAGTTATAAGAACCCCAATGTCCGTGTCAAATTGATCTACACAGTTGTAATAACCGAGTTATAAGAACCCCAATGTCCGTGTCAAATTGATCTACACAGTTGTAATAACCGAGTTATAAGAACCCCAATGTCCGTGTCAAATTGATCCACACAGTTGTAATAACCGAGTTATAAGAACCCCAATGTCCGTGTCAAATTGATCTACACAGTTGTAAAAACCGAGTTATAAGAACCCCAATGTCCGTGTCAAATTGATCTACACAGTTGTAATAACCGAGTTATAAGAACCCCAATGTCCGTGTCAAATTGATCTACACAGTTGTAATAACCGAGTTATAAGAACCACAATGTCCGTGTCAAATTGATCTACACAGTTGTAATAACCGAGTTATAAGAACCCCATTGTCCGTGTCAAATTGATCTACACACTTGTAATAACCGAGTTATAAGAACCCCAATGTCCGTGTCAAATTGATCTACACAGTTGTAATAACCGAGTTATAAGAACCCCAATGTCCGTGTCAAATTGATCCACACAGGTGTAATAACCGAGTTATAAGAACCCCAATGTCCGTGTCAAATTGATCCACACAGTTGTAATAACCGAGTTATAAGAACCCCAATGTCCGTGTCAAATCGATCCACACAGTTGTAATAACCGAGTTATAAGAACCCCAATGTCCGTGTCAAATTGATCTACACAGTTGTAATAACCGAGTTATAAGAACCCCAATGTCCGTGTCAAATTGATCTACACAGTTGTAATAACCGAGATATAAGAACCCCAATGTCCGTGTCAAATTGATCTACACAGTTGTAATAACCGAGTTATAAGAACCCCAATGTCCGTGTCAAATTGATCCACACAGTTGTAATAACCGAGTTATAAGAACCCCAATGTCCGTGTGAAATTGATCCACACAGTTGTAATAACCGAGTTATAAGAACCCCAATGTCCGTGTCAAATTGATCTACACAGTTGTAATAACCGAGTTATAAGAACCCCAATGTCCGTGTCAAATTGATCTACACAGTTGTAATAACCGAGATATAAGAACCCCAATGTCCGTGTCAAATTGATCTACACAGTTGTAATAACCGAGTTATAAGAACCCCAATGTCCGTGTCAAATTAATCTACACAGTTGTAATAACCGAGTTATAAGAACCCCAATGTCCGTGTCAAATTGATCTACAAGTGGCAAGCAATATTACTGAAGGGAAATTCGTCCAATATAAAGTTATTTTTTGGTACCACACGGAGGAAAATAATTGTCCAGTACAATTGTTTGAGACGCTACGTGTGGGATTTTTATACTTATCTGGGCTAAATCTAATTGTCAATCCAATTAACCAAAATGAATATATAAATATGAAATTACTTTTTGTCGTATTTCTTCTTCCAATGCCTTCTAGACTGACAAGTGGGAGAAATATCAGGACCATACTCCAAGCCATTGGGAAGCATTATCGCTGACAAGAGCTGGGAAAATTCGGTAAGTCAGACATGGTTATCCTAGTTCCCCTTAAAATATATTTATTTTATTTATACGTCATTAGAGTTAGCTCAAATATATACCGGTATGCATCTTCGCACCATATTGCACCATATCTATGTCTTTAAATATGACGCCATCTTCCTGAAGATGGTTTAAAAGTAACCCGAAATATAAAATCAAACACACAGGGTCCATCAGTGAAATCACATTAAATATGTATCAGTTTTTCTTTATATTAAGTCATGTATTATATTGTTATTTCATTTATTGTAATTATAGGAGAGGTTTCAATAATTTAATTCCGCTTAACTCGGGTCTGGGGGTCGTTTGAATATCATGTGTTTTACATGTTCAAATGAACAGTCACATTCCAAGCGAGACTGATATACATACTCTGGAAAACCACTTGGATAAAGATTAATGGTCAGTGATTAGGATTTTATGTAAAGAACATCACCATGTTGTGCTGAGGCCATTGAAAACCGCTGACTGATTCTATCTAGTGAGAAACCATGTGTTTTTATAATTTTTATTTCATACACATTTGGAATTGGTGCTAAATACCATACGAAATATATCTTTCGTTTATTGACGCGAGAATTCTTTCATCATAGACGGCTGGATATTGAATATCGGATCTGACGCTTGAATATCGGATAGACTACAAGAAGATACCGGTAATGAATATTGCCAGAACTACACTCGATGTCGGATTAATGATACATGACTGCTACTTCCTAAGTAACTAAGTGCAAATTCAACATCCATCTATGTTGCGTGCCAACCTCAGTTCTCTCTCCCTCTCTCTCCCTCTCCCACCCTGCAAATTGACATATAAATGCTTTACGAATGCATCTGCATATTCGCCAGAAGATTGACATCTATGGCAATGAATACAACACAGTATGTTTGAAACATGGGATTTACATTAGTTCAGCCGATAAGCACAAGAAATAGGCAAGATTGTGCGCTTTCATACTGTTACAAGTGTGAAACCTTCTACATTTATACTACCCCAGAAGCGGGACATTTTCTGATATAGTGCCAATTGAACACTGTGTCCCTGATGGCCCATACAGACTGACCCGACTTGCCAGTACACATGAGAGAGGTATTTTGGTCATAGTGCCGAACATGATTGCCTAAACAGTCAATTATACTTCAACATGTTGACCAGAATATACGGATATCACACAGCAACCATTAGGTAAATAGTCTTGTTGAATTTGGCGAGGAAATAGTTGCCAAAATAACAATTTTCGCTTTAACTTTACTTTCGATCCAGGTACATACTCTCTTCTAGTTTTCTAGGCTGCAGTACCATGGACGTGTGAATGGTACTAAAATGAGAAAAAATGTTCAGTCATCCAACATTTTGTTTGGCGAAATTCGATAAAATGCTACACAAATGAGATGTGTAAACACATCTGAGCGCAGTAATTAGAGATCGGATAGCCAGTGGATCGTGTGCCGGTTCAACGGTTCCTGTGCACATTATGCGTCTAAACGCCAAAGTAGGAGGAGCGAGTGTAACTTGCATTAGTTCAAGCTGAGAAGTCCTTGGTTGATTTGACCTTTTGCAATCCGTACGTTTGTGGTTTCACCTGAGATCTTGAAACGGAGGGGCTGACCGTCGCGATACAATTTGACACCGAAAACTGTAGTACCTCGGGAGGGAGACAGAGTGTAAATGACATGAGAATATAACGAATTACAAGCGTCTAGTCCGTCATTCATAATTCAGCCGTCGTCCATTAAAGCATATCCGCGTCCATAATCCAAAGACCTATTCCATATTCCATATAACAGTATTAGCACCAAATTCAAAAAGACAATCATAGTATACATACACATAGGCTAGTTTCCTACAAGAGAGAAGCGGTCAACAGTTTTCAATGATGCCGACAAGACATCATTATGTTCCAAAAATATAAAATCCGTATAGCTGATCAGTATTCTTAATCCATAATAATCGTTGTGAAGTCGTCATCTAGAGAATGATATATCTCAGTCACGCTTTGATTGTGACTGTTCATATGAGCACCATGAGGATCTTGAAGTACATGGGTTCATGCGGCCCCTAGCCCCGGGTTAAGCGGAATCAGACACAAGTTACGAAACGTAACTCCATAGATCTTGCACGCTACGCTCGTATTTTGCTATCAGCATGCGATATGTATCGCCGAATTTGAGAAACTTTGAGTGGAGGCGCTTTGTGGAATAGCCCTGTTTTATAAGTTTCTGCAACAATGTTTTTTTGATGTTGATTAAAATCATCACACTTAACACAGGATCTAGCAACTGCTACTAGGCGAAATATGTATACGCCATATGCAGGTCCCACTGGAATATTACTGTCCAGAAAGGGATAGTTTACGATGTCGAAATTGTAATCATCCCTTTTGTCATAGAATCGACGAGAGAGAATGCCCGCTTCATTTTTATAGAGATACAGATCTAAATATGATATGCATGTAGGGCTATCTGTAGTTTCCTTCAAATCCAGTGAAGGTGGATATATATCCTTCACTGCGTCATGTATATAGCGATTATCCACAGCGAGAAGATCGTCTATATAGCGTTTGGTGAATGAGAAGGAGCGGGCTTTGAATGGTTCGGTTTTTGAAAGCGCCTGCATATAGTCAATAAGGTCCTGATGAGGGATTGTAGTATAGAGAATCGAGAAATCCCATGTGGATACATGTCTGTACGGTATGTGACCTTTAGCATCAAGTTCTTCTGTAAGACATTTTGAGTTTTTCCATATCCACATACATTCAACGCCAGAAATTTTAGAAATAGTGGCGCAAGATTGATGCAAAAATTTATTGGACTATTTATCCAGATATGATATTTATCCAGATATGATATTTGATCGGACAAGTAAGGCCTGGTGGGATATTAATTATGGAGGAGCAATGCTGTCAATCATAGGATTATGTGACAGGATGATCAACCCATTCGGATCTCAAGACCATGCTGACCAAGGAGTTATACATTTGCTTGATATTGTCAAGATGTTTGACAATGGGAATTTTCCTATATTTCAAAGTGAACCGGTCAGCGAGCACCAGAATTTCAAAACGTGTCCCTGATAAGTGATATCCACAGAGTAAGAAAGAAGACAATATAGTGATATATATGTAAGATACAGTAAGTTTGTTTTGGTGTGAAGAACTTATTCATTGGCAAAATTCTCACCTACCGAAGTCAAATGCATACACGAGATGCAGAGCTATGGCTTTTGTGGCGATGGTAAACTTCTGAAAGTTTTAATGAACTTTACCTAAAGCTGAACAGCTATCGCAGACAATCCCTCAATCCTTTATTCTCAACCGTTGCTTGAAATGTAAGTCGTTGAGGTTTTTTAAGGAAAAGTCACGCTTCCACTGGCCAATACATGCAGGCCAGGTGCCTTCCAACACAGAAACAAAACGGTTACAATAAGGATCCCGTCCCTTGGACAGACTGAACATCTGTGTCGACTTTTTTTATCGGCAATTCCTATAGCTATCGCTATTCAACTCAATGTGGGAAATTCTAATTTTGCGTTTTTCTTAGAGCCGTACGGTAATAATATTTGTGCCAGGGATGCAAAATACTCTATGAGGGGTACTATTTTGCGAAAATAGGAAACTCAGAAAGTCATATGCTGGTTTGCAACTGTAAACAACGATTTAGGCGTGGACAATAGCGTGGCCACCATATGATCGGGAAAATGTAATAAACTAGCATGTATCTCTTCATCATCTTTTGGAATAGGCGCTGAATCATGAACCTTTGCAAGCTGATGAACAAACTTTTGATTCTGAGAGGTTGTATGATTTCTTAAAAAGAATACCAGCGCCTCTGCATTTGTATTGGAGGTGCAGTCTATCCAAGCATATGCATGCAGCAGTGAAAATGTAGCTTAATTCATATTAAACTTCCAACCCATCAGTGGTCATCCGTGGCGGTGGTGTACATGATTTGGACTGATTCGTTTAATTTATGACATTGAACACTTTTCTGTTCAGACTTCTTTCTCCAAAGAAAACTTTATTTTCACATGAACTTCGATTCATTCACCTGGAATGTCCGTTCATGGGATTGCGTTTAGTTTGATCTGCTAGTGGGCTCTTAGTACTCCAATCTCAGTAAACCGCGATGGTTCATATACATCGATGTTCACTCAGATTTTCATATACATCGATGTTTACTCAGATTGTTAGTACCCGAGGCCCGCACTCATGTCATTTTACAAATATATGTAGGCTTATGGTCTTGTTGAGAAATGTAAGCTACACGACGTCGAACATTACTGGTTAGTTTTTCTGGGAATTCTTGCATTTACCACGTTTGTGCTATGTTTACCCTATGTTTACTCCATGTTGAAGCGTTTACTCCATCAGACGCCATCGATGCTTTCCTGTAGAGTCATATGGCTGCTTTTCAGTCGCCAGACGTCGTCAATTTTTTCCACCTTTGCATAACGCTCCAATCGATCCTTATCCATTACCATCAGATGACTTCGTTATTTTAGCTGATCTGTCATCACAGCTCCCGAGCTGGCGTATCTGTTTCCGCTAAAGCCGGTGCTAGGGTCCCGTGTATTTATCGCATAGTCTCCACATGAATACTACCAACAAAAGCGCGGCTGAGATGCTAAGGTTAAGTCCAAGAATCCTCCGTATTCTAAGAGTCTGAAGGTGAGGTGCCGAGGGAGGCTTTCCTGTGGAGGCATATGGTTACCAGTTAGTCGCTTACCTCTTACATGTCTTCCCAATGTATTATCTGTATATGGTAGGATTCTGTTGGTGGAATGTTAATCCCCGAGGCCGACCCTATGTATGTCATTTGACAAATATATGTAGGTTTATTTGGTGCTAATGCTGTTATTTGAATTAAGTATTTGGATTATGGACGCGAAAATTCTTTAATGACTGAATATTGAATGACAGACGAGACGTTTGTATTTCAAACCCGTGCACACTTGGATTCTGCTGATGGACAGGTTGTCCCCGAGGCCGGGCCTCTGCACATCCTAACTTCACTTGGACTAGACACAAAGAAAATAATGATAAGACAGATCAGAGGAACCTTAATGCAGGTTCCTCGACCGAGTCTCTAATAGACCGAAATGCACTAAGATATATTTCTGCCAGATATATTTCTGAAATCAAAGCAGGGTCATGACATCAAACATTGTAATATTGCGCTTGATGATTGTTTAACACCGGATTCTCTATGTGATAATTCTAAGTGTGGCCACCATGGGTGTATCACATGTTCAACTGTTAATACTTCAACTTCATTTAGTTAGACGTTAATTAGTATTTCCTATTCTGTAATTCGTACGTAGATCTTAGTTGTTCTACTACAAACTGTATTTATTTAGTTTCCTGTAGGAATTGCGATCAACAGTATGTTGGCAAGACCACCCAAAGTCTGAGGTTGAATGGTCACAAAATATCCGCTAGAAAAAAGCAATTGTTTATAGGTAAGAATTTTTCTGGCCGTGAAAACTTTAGTATCCAGATCATTAACATCGTCTACCTATCTACCAAGGATACCCCCTTTGCATTTGTTACAAGCCGCCATTCAAATAAATCCAATATCACCCAGCTATTTATAACCCACCAACGGAGACATCGCAGCCACGATTGGAGAAAGTTTAACATTGCGCTCATTCACGATCATATCACATCAAATTACTCAGAGGGTTTAACTCTCATACCCAACAGTATCCATAGCTTGTGTACAGTATTGTATGCGTTACCTCTGAGAGCTTTAAATCTAATAGCCAGCGATATACAACGATATGTGCCTCCAGGAAATATAATACCACCCACAATCACCAAAGTTTGTCAAGATATTGTGTGTTTCGATTGTATCCCAGTGAACATAATCGAAACATCCCAGGACCGGCTTTTCTTGAAACTCAACTACCTGGATAAAGGACTGGACATTATTAATTTACCACGAATCCTGAATGATCCAGAGGTACGCAACGCTGTACCAAACTATTCTAAGTTCATAAAACCCCATTGCATTTCATAAAAATATACTAAATATATAGCCACCAAAGTATTCAATTACTCTAATGCCTTCAAGAAGTTTTACCAGGAATTATACACGTGAGGAGGTTATAGTTGTGATTGCCAAGCGTCGAACTTTATTTATACACCATGCAAACAATTGTGACTGGTAACTTTGAGGGTGATGAAGACTTCAAGACACTTCTGATGAAGGGACCTAGATATAGAGAGCCTAGAATATAAACCTGAATTACAAGCGTCTAGTCCGTCATTCATAATCCAGCCGTCGTCCATTAGAGAATATCCGCGTCCATAATCCGAAGACCTATTCCATTTTCCATATAATAGTATTAGCACCAAATTCAAAAAGACAATCATAGTATACAACAACATAGGCTAGTTTCCTGCAAGAGAGAAGCGGTCAACAGTTTTCAATGATGCCGGCAAGACATCATGATGTTCCAAATATATCAAATCCGTATCGCTGATCAGTATTCTTAATCCATAATATTCGTTATAAAGTCGTCATCTAAAGAATGATGTATCTCAGTCACGCTTTAATTGTGACTGTTCATATGAGTACCATGAGGTTCTTGAAGTACATGGGTTCATACGGCCCCTAGCCCCGGGTTAAGCGGAATTAGACACAAGTTACGAAACGTAGCGCCATAGATCTTGCACGCTACGTTCGTATTTTGCTATCAGCATGCGATATGTATCGCCAAATTTGAGAAACTTTGAGTGTAGGCGCTTGGTGGAATAGCCCTGTTTTTTAAGTTTCTGCACCAGTGTTTGGTGACGTTGATTAACACAGGATCTAGCAAATGCTACTAAGCGAGATATGTATACGCCATATGCAGGCCCGACCAGAAGATAGTTCTGACTGCACTGCAAAAAAAATTAAACCTACAGTTCTCGCTGATTGGCTGGACCTCACCAAGAACAAGGTCGTTGAAACAATCTACCATATTGATAGAAGTACTCTTCCCCAAGCAAAACAAGTACTGAGAAACCTTGGCGAGCAAGAAGTTCTAGCAAATCTCCAGATTAACTTCCTCATAGTCTCAGCAGATATAGCTCCAATAATATAATATTCATATGTAAATATTACTATTAACAGGTGCTGGTTAAGGAATTGTGTATAAGTACACTATCATCGAATGCGTCTATACTTACTCCCAAACTGCATGTACTTTGGAAGGTTTATTTAACAACCACAACACCAAAGAGGAGTTTGTCTTCCAACCAATCATATCGACATACCGAAAGTGTACTGGGCTCCAAATATGCATAAATCACCATACAAATCTAGATTCACAGCTGGTTCTGGAAGCTGCACCTCCAAGCTTCTGTCAACCCTGTTAGCGAGGGCTCTTCTGGAGGTAAATGCATTTTGGAAAAGGTATTGCGCCCCTATTTCTAAAAACTCTGGCGTTAAATGTATGTGGATACTTTTGCGCACGCATCACAATTTTGCTTAATTAAGCTACAATGAATCTTTTCCATGCATACAAACTATACATTTTCTGAAAGCTCTTTATTCAGGGGATTTATTTTTTTGATAAATTTTTGTTTTGTTGTTGTCCCAAGTGATTTACATCACGATATATGACATCGTTTCGGATATTATGGTCTTCGAAAAGACGCGCTAATAACTCTTACAGTTTTCATCAGACAAACTTGATTTTTTTTTAATAATAAAATTTACTATTTGAATAAAAAAACAGTGCCACAGTTTTTTTAGTTATGCCCCAGGAGGTATTTTATCAGCGTGCAAAGTTGAAGAATTGAAAAAAATAAATTAAAACGCGAATTTGTTTCAATTCTTCAACTTTGTACGCTGATAAAATAACTCCTATCGAAACGATGTCATATATCGTAATATAAATCACTTGGGACAACAACAAAACAGAAACTTATCAAAAAAAATAAATTCACTGAATAAAGAGCTTTCAGAAAATGTATAGTTTGTATGCATGGAAAAGATTCATTGTAGCTTAAGCAAAATTGTGATGCGTGCGCAAAAGTAACTGGGACCGGCAACAGTAACCTTAAGGGAGAACTTGATGTGAAAGGACACATCTTGTACAGACGTGTATCCATATGGGATTTCTCGACCCTCTATACTACAATCCCTCATCAGAACCTTACTGGACGTCTTAGTTTATTAATAGTTTCAGTGTTCAAGAAAACTGATCGCCGATATATTAATGTCAGAAGCCATTCTTTAGCTCTACCTCATACAATAGATACCATTCATGGGATGTTTCTTTGTTGATAGATTTGCTTGAATTTCTCATTAATAACATCTATATGAAATTTGGCAACAGAATATAGCAACAGCATTTTGGTAATCCTATGGGTACTAATTGTGCACCCGTTTTGACTGACCTATATCTGTTCTTTTATGAATAAACTATATGAAGACTCATTCAAAACCGATCATTTCAAAGCCCGTCATTCTCATTCAAAAACGCTATTCAATTGATCGTCTTGCTGTAGATAAACGCTATATAAATGACATATCCACCTTCACGTGATTGAAAGAAACTGCAGATAGCCCCAATGACACATCATATTTAGACATTTATCTCTAAAGAAATGAAGCGGACCTTTTCTCTTGTCGACTTTACGACAAAAGAGATGATTACAATTTCGACATCGTAAACTATCCCTTTCTGGACAGTATCTCGAGTATATTTATCTCGCCTTGTAGCATTTGCTACAAACTGTGTTCAAAGTGACGATTTTAATCAACGTCACAGATTATTGAAGAAACTTATAAAAGAGGGCTATACCACCAAGAGCCTTCACTAAAAGTTTCTCAAATTTGGCTATACATATCGCATGTTGATAGCAAAATACGAATGTAGCGTGCAAGATCTATGGCGTTACGTTTCGTAACTTACGTCTAATTCCGCTTAGCCCGGGGCTAGGGGCCGTGTGAACCCATGTATTTCAAGATCCTCAAGGTGTTCATATGAACAGACACAGCCAAAGCGTGACTGAGATACATTCTACTCTAGATAACGACTTTAACGTAAATCATATGGATTAAGAATACTGATCACTGACTGATATATCTGGAACATCATCATGTCTTGCCTGCATCATTGAAAACTGTTGACCGCTTCTGTGTTGCAAGAAACTAGCCTATTTTCATGTATAATATGATTTTTTTTTTAAGTTGGCGCTAACATTGTTATATTAAATAGGTCTTTGGATTATGGACGCAAAACATCTTCAATGAACGACGGCTGAATAGTGAACGACGGACTTGACGCTTGTATTGTAAATTTGCCCGTGATCCCTTGTCTCAAGGATTATGCACATCTGCTGTAAATGACCTCAAAAGTTTCAGCTCTTACATTCGTCGATGATGGAAGTTTGAGCAATAGTGAAATTTCAAAAGAAGTATTGACCCACCCATCCTGTCGCCCCTCCTCTCCCTCAAATCAGTTTAGTTAGGGTTAAACTATTGCCACATTAACTGATATCCTTTGTTGGCAAAGAATACGACTTTTGAGCATTGAAACTACAAGTGTAATATATTTCTGGTGTAATATATTTCTGAACATTTTGAGCTCTCGCGCAAAGGAGAAATACGCCTTTTACTGTTTTTATTTCATTTTATACCGTTTTCGAAATTTCAGCAAATAATGAGGTACGGGTAAGGGTTTTGGTGTAATAATCGAAAACAAACGAGCGAATGATGCATACTTACTCCGTGTGTGTGAAAGCAGATGTGTAGAAAACTAGAGTTTAAAATGTGCTGAAAAGAGGAACGAAAAATGCGGCCAATTTTTTGTAATTTTGCTAGACCGTTCAACAGTTCAATATCTATCTCTTCGTTGGTCGCTGAGTGATATTTTTACGGTCTGGCCAATATTGTAAACAATCTGACACTTTAATTAGAAATTTATGTTTTACATCAGAGCCAACAAAACCTCTACGGGCGTAATGGCTATTGATGTTAGTGATTATGTGAACGCATGGCCCATCAGGCGACACAATTAAATTAACACTACATAAGAAATTGTTTCGACGCAGTATGGATGTGCGAAGTTTCACAATGTTTGTGCTTATCGGCTGGATTACATAGCAGTTTAAACTTCTTCTGTCAGCAGACTGACATGATTGAAGCTGGCCTGTCTTATACGCAACGATTTCTTGTAGGAAACAATGTTGTGTTTTTATTCTTAGTTCATACACATATGGAATTGATGCTGTCATATAAAATATTATGTCTTTCGATTATTGACGCATGCTACTGTGCTCCCAAGTCTGACAGGTAGACACGATCGACCCGTCGCAGTTAGTGTGAGCGTCAGTGCTAGCCCTAAAGTACTTATATCATAGCAACAACATGTAGTATTGAACTCTTCATTACACAGCGCTACAGACAGCTTATGTGCCGTTGTCATCTATCTTTTGCTGGACATCTAGACATAGACTCGTGGCAAGCTTTGTAATCTGATTGTTATCTCCATGGCCAATTGCTCGGTATTTTCCTTTAAAGAACGTCTCAGTGGCGTTTTCAGTGATTGTAAGAAAGATGGAGCATAATGCGACACCCATGCATTCCTTGACATTACAACATTATTTTCCCGACCATTAGTCCATACTAATCCCATCCTTCAGCCAGGGAATGTGCCACCCATCTGCCATTAAAATCTTGCTATTTCACAAAATATAACAGGAGGATCCTTCTACGAGACTCCAGATGGAGAAATTTCTAATCCAATTAAATAGAGTAAATCGTTTGATTGTAAGAAATAAAACCTTTATCTTTTGTTAAGAGATCTGGAGTTTCACAACAGAACATTTATTATATATCTGCAATAGTGTGCCGTCGCGACAACTTTATGCGGTACTCAGCTTAATTGATTTTTTAAAGAATTTATTCTATTCTTTGTCATACAGCAATTGGTACATATATTTAGCAACCCTTATCGATCAATCTCCAAATTTAGGTTATATTTGATTATATATTTTATATCATCAAAGTTACAATTAAAAATGTAATACTTTGTCAGTAAAAATATTAATTATGAAGTCGTGGTGTGCCCCGCCTAGCAACACCCAGAGTAATATAGAGCTAAAATATCCCCCGTGAAAATCTTCCCTCCGACCACCCGATATAACAGGTCTCGTTTCAATCAGACCCACAAAGAACACACAGATTTTAAATCTCAACAGAAGTCACATAGAGACGTAATTAACACGTAAATCTACAACACAGTCTTCATACACACAAATTTCCTAACCACACAGTAACTATCCAACCCAGGTGCTGGACCAGGTGTCCAGCACCTGGTTCCCTCACATAGAATACCTAAACACACCTAATTCATCACACTCCCATAATACGCTACACATATAACGCCGCAGTGCTAACCACAGTGTTCGACACACACCGGAGTTCTTCACACACTACACGCACAACGCCGCAGCGTAAACCATTGTTCAACACACACCGGAGTTCTTCAACACATACCGTGATTCTAGAACAATAGTTCCGAAACACACATTACATTACACAACACATTACCAACAATTTTGGTCTAGAACTCAATTTCACAATGCTCCAAATAAACGTCCTGTACAACAAAAACCGAATCAACTCCCCAAATCAGTTAATTTCACATAAAAAATCAAAACCTCAATTCCACAATGCTTCGAATGAACATCCTGTACAGCAAAGCCAAATACAATACATCCACCACTGAATACACGTGATGGCACACATGAACATATCCCCAAAAAGCTGACACACCATACTAAATCTCTTCAGACGCATATAACAAAATGCATCACCAATGGTCCATCAACTAGCTTCACCATTCAACAGTCACTGGCAGAGTGAAATGGAGCCCACATTACACAATTCACCACTCCATAAAAACTTCCCAGCAACCAAAATCCCATCTCCAAAATCCACAACACACCCATAGGCCAGGGGAAATCAAAACCCAGCCACAGGCCGTCAACCTAAGGCGCCAACACCACATCCCCAACGCAGCGAAAATCTAGCACTGAAAATGATACCTGCCCAACCAGCATTCCCATACCGCTCATTCCCCGAACTGCACCATTCCATCAAAAGGGCGAAGACAACCCCCGGAAACTCCAAAATTCCCTTCCCACCCACCGGGGCACGCCTTAAACCAGTTACCCCAGGTGATAAGCCCAACAAGCTACCCATAAAATATTCACCCCACCCATCTGAAAATGGCATACGTGGCCGGGTTTACGGCACGAGTAACAGAGTCGCGGTGGTTGGAAGGGCCGCGATGGCCGAGGGCGAGGGCGAGGGCGAGGGAACATCTTATTTATCCCTTCCCTTACTGCCTTACAAGCATCAGGAAAAGTTTCCTCCCACTGAATCAGCATTAACCACCCCCACCAGACCAGCCATTCCGTAGACCAAAGAGTAATGCACAAGTTACAACAACTGCTGCGGTCCCCTAAGAAAACGGGGGAGGTGGGTTTTGACCATGAGGTCAAGAGACCTTCCATGGAACGCCAGTGTCAGACAGACTTTCTAAATGACATTCCGACACTGGCGGTACAACTCGACCTCCCGGTGGTGATTCACTAGTTTGGATTATGAGGGCCACCCTCCTCAACCAATTGTTCAGGTATGTTATTCACAACAACATTATGTATTGGGTCCGCCTAACCGGCGTGCCTTGTTGTCTATTCAAATGTCGATTGTGATGAACTCTTTGACCTTTCTCTGCTTGGAGCACTAAGCAATGCAACCACAATCCTTACATCTAAACCTACTTGCCCCAGCTTATCATCAACCTCACCCACTCGAGTGTCTACTTGACATAACCGAAGCCATATGCCCTAACATTCTCATGCACTTGGCCCACCTCTTTAAGTCCAATGATTTCTTTTACTCGACATGCACTTCGACCACTTCTCACCCCCTTCAATTTGTTCGCAGTGCTTCCTCTATTACCATAGACACATCACTGGGCCCCAAATCTGCCATGTCAACCAAAGTGGAATGATATACGGTATATGCAAACAATTCAAAAGAAATAAGGAATACTCAATCACAATCCAATCAAATAAATTCAAAGACTCTCAGTGATTTTTCATTCAGAAACTCAATGAAATAGATGAAAGACAGTCCAAAGTGGAATGAAATACGGTATATACAAACAAATCAAAAGAAATAAGGAATACCCAATCACAATCCAATCAAATAAATTCAAGGAGTCTCAGTGATTTTCCATTTCAGAAACTCACTGAAATAAATGAAAGACAGTCCAAAGTGGAATGACATACGGTATATGCAAACAAGTCAAAAGAAATAAAGAATACCCAGTCACAATCCAATCAAATAAATTCAAAGACTCAGTGATTTTCCATTTCAGAAACTCACTGAAATAAATGAAAGACAGTCCAATCGGTATGTCCAATACAAAGCACCAAATTTGATACCAAAAATAGCCAAGTGTCACACCCACAAATAAACTAAATCTATAATCACCGCATATCCATCTATTCCAATCATTCACCAACCAGGCCAGGAAACACTGATTGAAGACGAGCCATGTCAAACACCTGGCATCCGGCAACCGTATTACCCCTCTGTTTCCCCTGCTATATGCTGTAAGTTTCTCGGAACATTTTGATTTTTTTTTTCAAAAAGAAAAGAAAAACATCCAACACCATCTTATTAAAAAAACCCAATTGTTCAGGTATGTTATTCACAACAACATTATGTATTGGGTCTAAGGAATGTATCCAAGACAAATGTCGCATGTGATGAACTCTTTGACCCTTCTCTGCTTGGAGCACTAAGCAATGCAACCACAATCCTTACATCTAAACCTACTTGCCCCAGCTTACCATCAACCTCACCCACTCGAGTGTCTACTTGACATAACCGAAGCCATATGCTCTAACATTCTCATGCACTTGGCCCACCTCTTTAAGTCCAATGATTTCTTTTACTCGACATGCACTTCGATCACTTCTCACCCCCTTCAATTTGTTCGCAGTGCTTCCTCTATTACCATAGACACATCACTGGGCCCCAAATCTGCCATGTCAACCAAAGTGGAATGATATACGGTATATGCAAACAATTCAAAAGAAATAAGGAATACTCAATCACAATCCAATCAAATAAATTCAAAGACTCTCAGTGATTTTCCATTCAGAAACTCAATGAAATAGATGAAAGACAGTCCAAAGTGAAATGACATACGGTATATGCAAACAAGTCAAAAGAAATAAAGAATACCCAGTCATAATCCAATCAAATAAATTCAAAGACTCAGTGATTTTCCATTTCAGAAACTCACTGAAATAAATGAAAGACAGTCCAATCGGTATGTCCAATACAAAGCACCAAATTTGATACCAAAAATAGCCAAGTGTCACACCCACAAATAAACTAAACCTATAATCACCGCATATCCATCTATTCCAATCATTCACCAACCAGGCCAGGAAACACTGATTGAAGACGAGCAATGTCAAACACCTGGCATCCGGCAACCGTATTACCCCTCTGTTTCCCCTGCTATATGCTGTAAGTTTCTCGGAACATTTTGATTTTTTTTTCAAAAAGAAAACAAAAACATCCAACACCATCTTATTAAAACAAAAATCAAAATCAATTCAAACATAATCACACAGAAATAAAACACAAAAACATCCAACATGGACAATACCAACAGGACAAGCCCTGCTCAGGAAGACAACACTTCACAAATGACAATCTATACAACACTACAAACTATGACATCACCAATCACAATCTATACAAAAAGCCAGGCTACCGGTGCTTAAAATAAACAAATCTCCAATCGACACTGTCTCCCGTGCCTGGAGGACTGCACTCCAGAATACAAAGTAGACTTCAAATTGAACCAAACTGAGGAGTTAACAATTCCAAGCTCAAATGTAAACAAGAAACGGTTTGCCCTATTAGGATGGTAAATATATCCAAGTTCAAACTCACTTGCTCATTCATAACACAAAAATATATGTTAACTGTTGGAAGGCTCTGATTGAGCTTGAATAATTTAGGATAGCTTCAAATTTAGCTTAGCCAAAGTCGGAAACCGATGGGATCCAATATCGGAAACTGAATTATAACCAAACCACTCTATAAAGCCAATTTCCACGCATGAGGAAATCTCAAACATGAATGTTTATTTTGATTCAAGCCCATTCACAATACAAACATATATATTTACTGTTGGAAGGCTCTGATTGAGCTCGAATAATTTATGGAATAGCTTCAAATCTAGTTCAGCGTAAGTCACAAACCATTTGCGCACAACGGGTAAGTGAGTGAGTGAATAAAATTTAACGTTGCGCACAAGGGAAACTGAATTGTAGCCAACCATTCTATAAAACTAATTTCCATACCCAATGAAATTTCAACCCTGTATGTTTCTTCTGATCTCAGAAAATAGTACTCTCCCGTTTATTTCCAAAATAATTCTAAATCTGCATCCAAAGCCCACAACCACCATTTGTTGACATGCTTCTCTCAAACCTCCATCACCCCCATAGTGCCCAACATCATGAACAACCTTCAGTTTGCCATTCAAACCACTCACAAATGAAACATAGGCACGCTTCCGTCCAGTTAAATTTCAAACTATATCAAAATTTCCTGAACTGATCCAAAAGAAGGGAGAAAACAAAAACAGGAAATACATGTCATTAAATCAATTCAAAAGGATTGAGGGAAGTTTAGTCACTATTATCACACTGACAATACCATGGCATCGGCATGAATGTGGGTCCCATGACTGACAATTCCCCCAAATTATCAATTGAGCAATCAAAATCACGTATTGGACTATAAAAATATAGACAATAGACCTGGATTAATCCAGAAAATCCACCCGATGAGCTATTTCTTTAGCCGACCAGTTGACAACCGACAAATTCGACTATCACGGACACAACGACATAAATGCAACTATACAAGTGAGACAAATCGTTCGAGAAATGTCTTAAAACACAAAGAAAAAACGCGTTTCCCTTTTATCAGGATGAGGAAAACGTTAGTAAAAAAGAAAAAAAAGAGAAAAAAATCGTTCTCAAATTAAATTGAGCAGCGAATAATCTGAGCATTTACTATTAACCTACAATTGTATTCCCCATACAAACTCCTTACAAACGCCGGTATCAACTTTACTTCAAAATCTTCTATCACATATTAACACTACCACATAGCAGAAATCTCTCACACAAAAGGCAGTCCACATAGCAGAAATCTCTCATACAAAAGTCATCCACCATAACAAAGCACATAGACACAGTAACACTCGGAGCGACAATGGACAAAGATCTCCTTAAAACTTCAAATTTCCCCGAAATACCATCTCTGTATCATAAACACGGTACAAACATTTAAAAATTTTGCAGCCCTGCCAGGCTCAAAGCGCATTCAATAAACAACTGAGTCAATTTATCCGGCTTTTACCAACCCACGAACGGTCAAAATGCCACTACTAATAACCGGCGCGTCTATCACAAGACAATAATACTGTATATACGACGGCACCAAGTTCATTGAATGAATACAACCGATACACAATTTCCAAGAAATGTTAACAAGTTCAGCCGGCTATATATATTTTTTATACCAGAAAAATATTTGATAGCACGGACTGAATCGAACACACGACTAGTTTTATAACGAAAGAGGGAGAAAACGGCTAACCGACCGCTATGTCACACAAAACGATGTGTTCATAATATCAAATTTCACTATTGCGTAGCTAGTCTACCAGCCGAGACAAAGGAAGACCTGTGCTCAATTGTCTAATTCAATCGACAGTCTGTCAGCCGTGAAATGATTTATACAGAATTGTCTACTTTTGACTATAGAATTTCTCACACGGCAGGATGTCCGACTCCCGGTAAAACAATTCAACATACAATCAACCTGTGGAAAGCCGGTCAAGAAAACAGGGAAGGTGGGGATACGCGAAGAGAGAAGACAAATGGCTGACTTCCGCCCCGCGTTTGTTTACCGGAGTTTTATCAATCATACAGGCCTAAATAGGTTCTCAACCGTGAACAAGAATATATTATTTCACTTCTGACAACAGTTGAAGTCGTGGTGTGCCCCGCCTAGCAACACCCAGAGTAATATAAATCTAAAATATCCCCCGTTAAAATCTTCCCTCCGACCATCCGATATGACACGTCTCGGTTCAATCAGACCCAACACTTATCGGACTATCACAGTGCATGCACCGAAGCTTCCCGAACTTCTAGCTTCGGGCCAAATCCGGTTTGGGGCGGTTCTAATCGGAACTTGACCGAATGATGCAATCTCTTGGCATACGGTTCATTTCGGCATACCAGGGATTAACAGTTCCGAGCGTATAGCTACCTCTACAACATGAATTGCAGGCAAGCACCTAAAAGGTGCGTGGACCCCTCAGCCTGTTTTTTTTTTAGTCAAGTAGGATCAGGGCTGCATCTAGAGCCAATTTAGTTTCGGAAAACATATGGGTGCCCAAAACTCAAATGAAACAAAAAACGAAAGTGTCGTTGTTGTTCAATTTGAAAGGATTTCTGAAGGAAATACTGGAAAAAGCCTCTGGGATCCTCAATATCGATCCGATTGCATAGCTGGGTATTGAATTTCATGTTAATACATGTCTTGTGATTGATCACAGGCTATTTGCGCCGAAATTCACTTAAAAAAATTGGACCCTCAAGAATGAATTACGAAAAGGAACTGGGAGTTTGGGATCAGAACCTGCAAAAAATCCCTGGATACCGTATAAAACAGACTTCGGTTTCACGTAAGTGGTGTGCTGGGATTACAGCATGCAAGAAAGTGTAGCTTTATCAGTGGCAATTTATGCATTGCACAAATGTGACAACAAGTAAACACACTGATTGACACAGGCCCACCCTTATCATTATTGTTGGGGGGGGGGGGGGCATAAGCTCCAGGTATGCAAACTGGTTCAAAATTGCCCAGAGTCAGGCTAAAAATGGGCTCTCCTAATCACTCGTTTTAAATAATTTCCAAGGTACAGTAACATGTTTGGCGACAAAATTTGACAAAAATGTTGTACCAGTTAAATGTGTGGACACAAATATGGTTCATGCAACAGTTTTAGGATAAAACATATGATGTACATGTAGAATAGAATGATTTAATAGCAAAATTAACGAAAAATGTTGTCCTTCATTCAATGAGAATCTTGAATGGACCAGGCTTACTTGTATCAGGGAACCTTCAAAATTCACAATGAAACATGCAACCAAGGGTTCGCGATAGGCATAGACAACAGTGCAAAAGCTAAGCCATCAAGAAGTAATAAATTTAAAAAAAAAAATCATGAAATCATCATAACCATCTGAAAATCTAATCATTTCATCAGTCAACATTCAGGAAGCTCTCACCAAAGTTTCGTCAGGCCCGAAATGATAGATCTGCAGATATTCAGCGAACAAGAACATGTTGATGGGCATAGGTAACAGTGCAAAAGCTGAGTCATCAATAAATAATAATAAAAAATAATTAAAAATCATGAAATCATCATAGCCATCTGAAAATCTAATTATTTCATCGGTCAACATTCAGGAAGCTCTCACCAAAGTTTGGTCGGGCCCGACTTCATAGATCTGCAGATATTCAGCGGACAAGAACATGTTGATGGACGGACGGACGTACGTACATGGCAACGACAAGGCCCCACAGCCCTATGGGCTGAGGGGTAACAATTACATACCAGGTTGTTTAATGTTAAACCGAATAATATAGTCTAGAACAAGGCCTATATGGCATTCTTTATGTATCCAGTTGCGCAAGTCTGCCACAACCTATAGATTATCGGACACTCACAAAATAAATGTCCAAATGTTTCTGGACAAAAGATACATATTGAATCTGTCGTGATCTTCATTTTAGTGTATTAATTTGTACTGCAGGCTCCATAGTCTAGTTTTTAATGTACAAGACTTCGCTATCAAATATGCGTCATGCCTGATGCCAGTTCACAGTTTTCTTACCCAGTTCGTCTTCCCATGTTGTGTTTGTTGCAGAGGTCTGGCTGTCTGCAATAAGCTGTAAATGTTCCTGCATCGCCTGCTAAACTTTAATATTAATTCAACACACTTTAATGGTGGTGAAAGCATGTCCGGTGTAGTTGGTTTGTTTATTCGAATCATCGCTTGATTCAGTTGTCGTTCTTGTGGTGTTTTTAGAAATATGCAGTCAGTGTATTTGTCTGTGGGGTCATATAACTTCTAGTCAGTACGCCGGCATCATTTCCCACCGACCTTGTTATATTGCGTTTAATTGTTGCCTGTATATGGTGGGATTCTTGCTGGTAGACGTTTCATCACCAAGGCTTGTACAAATCATTGTGAATGTAGTTTTGTGGGTGTTAAACGGGGTGGAAACTGAAGCGCTTTTTCGGGATCAGGCCTCACCGATATGAGTTGCAATTGCTATTGAGTAAAATAATTACAATTACTAGTAATGGTCACATATTTCATGTGGTCATGCCATTCAAGGTGTCAACATGAAGAGCTATAATAAAAGTGTGGCTTGAATAAAAATCATCGCAGGGATAAGTTTTGTTTCTTTATTTGCCTGTGGGTTCTATGGTTTCTTGTCAGTACCCCGGCATATATTTCCACAACCTTTGTTATGTTGCGTTTAATTAATATTATTAGTTCATTGGAGGTCTCTGTTACAGTTGGAGATCTTAAATCTCATGTAATGAGAGTTCGTTCTTCATATTACAAAGAACTTCATTGTTATTAATGTTTTTATTTCATTTCAAGTATCTTATTTGCTGAATCTCGTCCTATTTCCTATGAACCATGGATAATTTTGATCAGTATATTAATGCTCGTAATATGAAATAGCGTTTATTTTGAAAAGGCGTATATAGCAGAATCCGGTTAACACTTTATATTTTTTGCTCACATTCTATTCGTTCGTGTGGTGTTTTTATTGCCTTTGTATATGGCAAAGTATATCAAGTAGCAAGAGCCGATGGGGTATATAAGACCTACATCATTCAAAGCAAAATGTTCAGATTGCTGGATGCGAATTGGCACTGTGTATCGTCATTTCCAGAGGAAAGTCTAAGGCTAGTTGTGCTTACGAGAATGTAGTACATTTGATATATTTTCATTGACAAAATAAAAGGGGCATCACTCTGGAGGAAAATGTCTCAGGGAATTGAAAACATTCCCACGCATTTCAAACGGTTTTGTCAAGACACTATCTGCTTATGTTTGGTTTATGATGAACCCTGGTCAGACAGACAGTTAGTTAACCCATGGATGTAGAAATCTATTTCAACCTCCAGAGTTTATCTTGTACTTTTCCAGGATAACTTAATACTTTAATGGCTGCTCTTACTTCATTAATATTATCGGTGTTCAGTAAAAGTGATCGCCGATATATTAATGTCAGAGCCATAAAGCATTCTTTAGCTCTACTATATACAAGGGATATCATTCATGGAATGTTTCTTTGTTTATATAGTAACATCTATGTGAAATTTAACAACACCATATATCAACAGCAAACTGGTATTCCTATTGGTACTAATTGTGCACGCGTTTTGACTGACCTATATCTGTTCTCTTATGAATAAACTATATGCAGACGCTTTCAAAACCGATCATTTCAAAGCTCGTTCCTTCTCATCCACAAAACGCTATTCAGATAATGTTCTCGCTGTGGATAATCGCTATATCAATGACCCATCCAAGGATATATATCCACCTGCGCTGGATTTGAAGAAAACTACAGAAAGCCTTAATGGCACATCATATTTAGACCTATATCTCTATAAAAATGAAGCGGCCCTTACGACAGAAGGGATGATTACAATTTCGACATCGTAAACTATCCCTTTCTGGACAGTAATATTCCAGTGCATATGGCGTATACATGTCTCGCATAGTAGTATTTACTAGAACCTGTGTTAAATGTGACGATTTTAATCAACGTCACAAACATTATTGCAGAAACTTATAAAGCAAGGCTATATCACCAAGCGCCTCCACTCACAGTTTTTCAGATTTGGCCATACATATCGCATGCTGTTAGCAAAATACGAATATAGTGTGCAAGATCTATGGCATTACGTGTAATTTGTGTCTAATTCCGCTTAATCCGGGCTATGGGCCGTATGATCCCATGTATTTCAAGATCATTATGTTGTTGATATGAACTGTCACAATCAAAACGTGACTGAATACTGATCAGCGATACGGATTTGATATATTTGGAACATCATAATGTCTTGCCGGCATCATTGAAAACTGTTGTCCGCTTCTGTGTTGCAGGAAACCAGCCTATTTTATGTATAATATGACTTATTCTTTAAAGTTGGTGCTAACACTGTTATATTAATTAGGTTTTTGGATCATAGTCGCGAAAATTCTTTAATGGACAACGGCTGAATAATGAATGACGAACTAGACGCTTGTATTTTGAATTTGACCGTAATCCCTTGTCTCAAGGATTACGCAAATCTGCTGCAGATGACTTCAATATGACAGGCAATCAAGTTATACAGTTTCAGCTCTACATTCGTCGATGACGGAAGTTTGAGCAGTAGTGGAAGTTCAAAAGAAGAGGGACCCACCCACCCCGGCGTCCCTCCTTTATCTCAACTCAATTTATTTAGGGTTGAACAATTGCCACATTAGCTGATTTAAGCATTAAATGGTAAGTGAAATATATTTCTGAACTATTTGAGCTCTCGTGTAAAAGGAGAAATATGACTTTTAATTATTTCAATTTCATTTTATGCTGTTTTCGAAATTTCAGCAATTAATGGAGTAGGGAATAAGAGTTTTGGTGGAATAATCGAAAACAAACGCACGATGCTGTATGCCAGATTACTCCGTGTGTGTGAAAGCAGATGAGGGATTATTTTCAAGTACCTAGTTATATTATAAGATGCAATTTTCGGCCAGATTTGCTCGACAATTCAACATCCCAATATCTATCTCTTCGATAGTCACTGTGTGCTATTTGTTCGGTCTGGTCAACTTTGGAAACCATTTGGTACTTCAAATAGGCAATTCTTTACTTACACCAGAGTCAACAAACCCTCAACGGGCGTATTGGCTATTGATGTTAGCGACCATTTGACCGCATAAACTGACACTATATCAGAAAATGTTCAGTTTCCGAAGTAGAATGAATGTGCGAAGTTTCACATAGTTTGTGCTTATCGGCTGAACTACATAGGAGTTTGGACACACTTTGGAACTGGTGGTGAATGCATGTCCGATGGGGTTGGTTTGTTTATTCGAAGACAGTCAATTTGTGGAATACAACCGTGACTGGCATACAAATCATTGCTTGATTCAGTTGTGGTTCTTGTGATGCATTTAGAATTATGCAGTCAGTTTATTTGCTTGTGGGGTCATATGACTTCTTGTCACTACCCCGGCAGCTTTTCCTACTTTGTTATATTGCATTTAATTATTGCCTGTATATGGTGAGATCCTTGTTGATAGACGTTTCCTCACCAAGGCTTGTCCTCTGTGGCTCTTAAACGGGGTGGAGACTGAAGCATTTTTTTCAGCATCGGGCTTCACAGATATGAGTTCTGAGTAACAACTTGCAATTGAGTAATATAATTACAACTATTAGTAACGGTCACATAGTTCATCATTTTCCGTCAGATATTTTGATATAGGGCTATTACATCATCGCTCTTAAATATTTGTATCTAATACCGCTCAAACGGGTGGTATATCTAATACCGCTCAAACGGGTGGTATATCTAATACCGCTCAAACGGGTGGTATATCTAATACCGCTCAAACGGGTGGTATATCTAATACCGCTCAAACGGGTGGTATATCTAATACCGCTCAAACGGGTGGTATATCTAATACCGCTCAAACGGGTGGTATATCTAATACCGCTCAAACGGGTGGTATATCTAATACCGCTCAAACGGGTGGTATATCTAATACCGCTCAAACGGGTGGTATATCTAATACCGCTCAAACGGGTGGTATATCTAATACCGCTCAAACGGGTGGTATATCTAATACCGCTCAAACGGGTGGTATATCTAATACCGCTCAAACGGGTGGTATATCTAATACCGCTCAAACGGGTATATCTAATACCGCTCAAACGGGTGGTATATCTAATACCGCTCAAACGGGTGGTATATCTAATACCGCTCAAACGGGTGGTATATCTAATACCGCTCAAGTGGTATATCTAATACCGCTCAAACGGGTGGTATATCTAATACCGCTCAAACGGGTGGTATATCTAATACCGCTCAAACGGGTGGTATATCTAATACCGCTCAAACGGGTGGTATATCTAATACCGCTCAAACGGGTGGTATATCTAATACCGCTCAAACGGGTGGTATATCTAATACCGCTCAAACGGGTGGTATATCTAATACCGCTCAAACGGGTGGTATATCTAATACCGCTCAAACGGGTGGTATATCTAATACCGCTCAAACGGGTGGTATATCTAATACCGCTCAAACGGGTGGTATATCTAATACCGCTCAAACGGGTGGTATTGACCGTGTGGTCATGCCATTCAAGATGTCCACATGAACAGCTATAATAAAAGCGTGTCTTGGATAGAAATCATCGCAGGGATAAGTTTTGGTTTTTATTCGCCTGTGGGTTCTATGGTTTCTTGTTAGTACTCCGGCATATATTTCTACAAGTCTAAGTCTTGTTGCGTTTAATTAATATAATAATTCATTGGAGGTCCCTTTTACAGTTGAGGATCTTAAATCCCGTGTAATAAGAGGTTTCTCCTTTATACCACAAAGAATTTCATTGTCATTAATGAAATTCCGTGTTTTTATTTAATTTCAAGTATTTTATTTGTTGAATCTCGTCCGATTTCGTATGTAACATGGGTAATTTTGACCAGTATATTAATGCTCGTAATATGAAATAGTATTTGTTTTGAAAAGGCGTATACAGCAGAAACCGGTTAACACTTTATAGTTCTTGCTCACATTCTATTCATTCGTGTAGTGTGTTTATTACTAATCAAATGATACAGAAAAACTGCCTTTGTAGATGGAATATCAAGAAGCAAGAGATCTACATCATTCAAAGCTAAATTTTCAGATTGCTAGCTACGAATTGGCACTGTAACGCCATTCTAAAACAATCCAGATGAAAGTCTAAGACTAGTTGTGCTTACGAGAATGTAGTACTTTGGATATATTTTCATTGACAAATAAAAGGACATAACTCTGGAGAAAAAATGTCTTAGGCAATCGAAAAAAATCACTTGCATTTCAAACGGTTTTGCCCCGCGTTGTCAAGACGCCATCTGCTTATGTATGGTGTATGATGAACTCTGGTCAGACAGTTAACCCATGGAGGTATTTCAACCTCCATGGAGGTATTTCAACCTCCATGGTTTTTCTTGTACCTTTCCAGGAAAAATGTGGTTTACACATGCCAAACTCTTCCTGGATCGAGACAATAGATTGTCCTCTCTCTCTCGCCTATACACCTTGGTAAGTCAACTTGAAAGGAACAATATTTTGTTCCCAACGTTGCTATGCTATGTCTTCTAGATTCATTGACTGTTTTACAGGAGTCTTCCAGGCTGTGAGTACTTGCAACGAAACAAGCCTTTTTGTCTCTGATTTCTAGTAGCTCCATGTGCACTTACTTTCATGGCCAGACCAAGGTACAAGGGAGAGAGAGAGAGAATTAGGGTTTAACGTCGCATTCACCAAGGTACAAGGTCATCATTGGGATGGTATGCCCTTCATTTATCACAGCTTCATTGTGTTAGTGAGATTTTATCCGAGGCGAGCTTTTGTGCACCCTAAAAACAGCACAATTAACTTACAATTTATCACTGGAATATTTTCGCAATCCGATCTCGTCACATAATTGAGGACGGCTTTCGTCAATGTCATAATAGACACACCACCCCAGCAAGTGAAAGCCACTAGTACATGTGATTGCTATAAAGATAGTAAATCAGCCCAGCCACAAACATTTGTTTCCATCACATTATTTTGTCTACTTAAAGAGACAATAAATATTGAAAGATAGTGCCACGGCACTGTAGCGCTCATCTGGTTATAACTGGAGAAAGTGGCTGCGAGAAATTTTTACTGAAGAACTGCAATAGATGAGTTTCTAACTTGCGTTGTCTCCCCTGAACAAAATGGCAACATAGTCGATTTCACAGGAGGTCAAGCTGCAAATTCATGATTTTAATTGGAGGTTATGGAATAAAGGCAATTATACCAAAATATAATGTGTGATTGTCAGTAAAGCTGCATAAGCAATAACCAGAACCAATTTTTATTATGTGATTGCAGTTGTTCGTCCGTCTGTCCACTTCGTGTCCGGACAGTACATTGGACAGTTTTTAACCTACGATTCCAATATTTTGTGGGTATATGCACCAGGGGGAGACATGTCGAGTACAAAATATGTGCGACTGGGTTGTTACGATGGCAATGAGATGTAACAGGACATTTTTCCAATGAAAGTAATCTCTGGTGAGGTATGGCCTAACCAAGACATACCCCATCTGTCTGCGAAGATGTAAAAGATAGTGCCACGGCACTGTAGGTCATCTGTCTGTAACTGGAGAAAGTAGCTGTGAGAAATTTTTACTAAAGAACTGCAATAGATGAGTTTCTAACTTGTGTTGTCCCCCTGAACACTATAAAATGATCCATGCAGTTATTTCCTGAGATTTTATGATAAAGTTTCATGGGAAATTCAAGATGCGGCAATATTGGATTTTCGAAATGAACCAAAAAAAAGGTATCTTGCACAACTGGACCACAAGGGGAACCTGTGTATCAACATCCATGCAGTAATATCCTAAGAATTTACGATAACAAAATTTCATGGGGAAATCCAAGATGGCCACCTGGTGGCCATATTGGATTTTTCAATCAGGCCATATATGGTATCCTGCACAGCTAGACCCCAAGGGCAACCTCTGTACCAAATTTGAGAAAGATCCATGCAGTAGTTCCTGAGAAATCACGATAACAATGTTTCATCTGGAAATCCAAGATGGCCGCCTGGTGGCCATATTGGATTTTTCAATCAGACTACAAATTGTATCTTGCGCAACTAGACCCCAAGGGGAACCTCTGTACCAAATTTGAGAACGATCCATGCAGTAGTTCCTGAGAAATCGCGATAATGTTTCATCTGGAGATAACAATGTTTCATCTGGAAATCCAAGATGGCCGCCTGGTGGCCATATTGGATTTTTCAATCAGACTACAAATTGTATCTTGCGCAACTAGACCCCAAGGGGAACCTCTGTACCAAATTTGAGAACGATCCATGCAGTAGTTCCTGAGAAATCGCGATAATGTTTCATCTGGAAATCCAAGATGGCCGCCTGGTGGCCATATTGGATTTTTCAATCAGACCACAAATTGTATCTTGCACAACTAGACCCCAAGGGGAACCTCTGTACCAAATTTGAGAAAGATCCATGCAGTACTTCCTGAGAAATCGAGATAACAATGTTTCATCTCGAAATCCAAGATGGCCGCCTGGTGGCCATATTGGATGTTCGAATCAGAGCAGAAAAGGTATCTTGCACAACTAGACCCCAAGGGGAACCTGTGTACCAAATTTGAGGAAGATCCACAAAGTAGTTCCTGAGAAATTGCAATAACAATGTTTCATGGGGAAATCCAAGATGGCCGCCTGGTGGCCATATTGGATTTGTGAATCAGACCACAACAGGTATCTTGCACAACTAGACCCCAAGGGGAACCTGTGTACCAAATTTGAGAAAGATCTATGTAGTAGTTCCTGAGAAATCGCGATAACAATGTTTCAATGGCAAATTCAAGATGGCCGCCATGGCGGCCATATTTAAAATCGTATCGACACGGCATGAACAAATTCTGGTGTACTCATTGGGGGGAACATGCATGCCAAGTTTCAGCTTAATCGGCCAAGCGGTTTCAGAGAAGATGTTTACGCACGACGGACGACGGACGACGGACGACGGACAAGCAGGCCATGACATAAGCCCATCGGGCCTTCGGCCCAGATGAGCTAAAAACTACAACATAAGTTGAGAAGTATCGAGAACTACTGATAATAAAACAAATATTAAATCGAATCGTTTTAGCACAACTTCTGCAATCTACATGTCATCTTTCTCGCTTGGAAGTCAATGCGTCTTGACAGGGAGTACAGTTGTTGTACAAAACGAGGTTGAAGACACCAAAGTTCTATCACAGACATTGCCCACTCTCTCTCTCACCCTATGTATGATAGAGGCTGCGTAAACCCATACTGGGTCATTCCCAATAATAAAGACAGACACATTAGACAAGATGTACACATACATGTGTGTGTTTATAACATACTGATTGGCAGTGGTTTTGGCTATCAGAGTATACAGTCTGGAAGTGGAAGAAAGGTCCGGACATCGTTCAGACAAAAATATCAAAATTCGTCTTTCGACTTGATTCGGCAATGTTATAAGACGACGAAGTGCCATGACTGTATATAAGCCAGATCAAAGATATTCTACTTTCTAATGTCTTTCTGCTTTTCTTATGAAACCGAAGTAACCAGCACGACACGAACAGATTTACTAGCTCTTTATAAATCGGTTGATTTTTACTTCAATTGGCGAATTGTTATCGTGAGATGAGTTTATATCACAAAGTTTCTTTCATGGATGTTTTGTCAACAAATTAACCGACGTGTTATCGCGCGAGAAGTGTAAGGGCTATTTAACTGAAGAATTATGATCTGTTTTACAGAAACCAGAACAGTCATAGACTACTGACATGTTATCGTAGATATGTGGTCAACTAGAAACAACGGAATCGCTAAGATATACTTTATGACCCGGTTATGTCCGCGACAATAAAGAGACAACCATCGCCTGGTAACTGTTAATATTTTACCCTTGAAGTGTTTCTTTTGGTTTAAGGGGACCGAATATGTACAGCTATGATGAGACGATCTATTCTAATCACAATAGAGTATATCATAGCTAATATATCGTTACTTGCTTATATAAGCTGTGCCAGTTATAATGATATCTACATGTGGCAAATTAGTTATTAACATTTCTATATAGCTTACTACTTTTATATGTAGGCAGATCTCCGCTTATCACTATTGAAACATTTTACCAATTTTATTACATATTACCAAATTTCCTTGAAGCAGATTAGCTGCTTATCTATGGTACAATTGACAAACTAGCTATACGATTTTTTATACTTTTTTTCTTTTCCACAATGATTAAATGGCTAAAAACGTGCACCGTACAAAAACATATACGAAAATGGTAAAATAGAGAGATAGACGCGCGTATATATAACTATAAGCGTATCAACTAGTATTTTATGGTTAAGCAGTCTCTATTACATTGATTAGAGAGTTGAAGTACATGGGCTACGTGGGAATTACAACATCAACAATATGCCAGCAATATGGGTGGATTTTGCTGCATGGGTGAATTTTATAGTAAGTCCAAAGCTTCTTAGCACTTTCACATTCATTCCTGTAATACCAGAATTGATACATATTGATTGTTATGTCAAATTGGGATGTTATGGTGATAACGACATCTTCATTGTTGAGGCGATAACGTCATCTTCATTTTTCACGTCGTATGAACGCGTGCACACGGAAGGACCAAATAAATTTCCTCTTTTTGAAAAAAATTACGCGATGCATCGGATTTTCTGTAACGATCCGTCGGCTGTCTGAGGTTATTTGGAATACTGCACTTTACTGCACCCAGCTCAGTCCACGTGAATCTGTAGTTTAATTAATGATGTTTGTAGAAGTTTGTCTTTGCTCGCCTCCTCCAAATTATGTTCCGGCTTACACTCTATCTCCAGGTTGTATTCACTAGCTTCCTTCACTCGACGTGTAAAATGCAAAGAGCTGATGCCCTTTTTGTTATGCATTGAGAAGAGTCCGTCTTTATTTCCTTGTACAATCCGATAATTTACATTGTTTTTGAGCGCACTAAGAGCTGGTAGAATTTTTATAACTCTTGCCTTTGGTCGGGTCTGCTTTCGTGTCAGCTTCAGTGTGATCGGTTTTTCTGTGTTATACTCCGACAGTCGACGAAGAAGATCTGTCCTCGTCTTATTCAAGATGGCAGCTTCCTGAAAAAAGGAAGAGTAGCGGAACAGATGTATGTAGACTGCAATTATATGAGAAAGGGGGCTGTTGTAAATTAACAATTGAGATTACCCTTACGAAAACACACTGGGGTATAACTGGTTTATTCTCATTTATATAACTGAAACAGAGCATTAGGTCAACTAGCACTGCCCTGGAATTGTAGACAAGGGTTATTATTACCGAGTTAAATCCATTGTTACTTTTGCTATATTCCAACGTCTTCTAGACCAGCTATATCATGCGTTTCACATCTCCATGTTGTTCAAATGAACATTCACGATCAAAGCATGACTCATATACAAAGCATGACTCATATACAAAGCATGACTCATATACACGCTTTGGAAACGACCTAGAAAATCATTCTATCAAAGCATGACTAATTAATATACATACTCTGGAAAACAAAGCGAAAATCATTTGGATAAAGAATAATGATTAGGATTTACGTAAAGAACATCATCATGTCTTGCTGGCATCATTGAAAACTGTTGACTGCTTCTCGCTTCTCTCTTGTAAGAAACCATCATGTGCTTTTCCTTATATGGAAAAGCATATGGAAAACCATCATGTGCTTTTTCTTATTCCTTCACTTCCCTTATATTTTTTGTATTTGATGCGCATTTGGAACTTGCGGTAACTGTCATACGAAACACCCTCTTCTACAATTGATGCGGAAATTCTTCTATGGACGACAACTGAATATTGAATGCTGGATCTGACGCTTGCTAATACGTTATTTATTTATTTTTATTTATTTATTTCATTACAAAGTTAACAGGCCAGAAGACCCAATAACAAACTTCGGAAAACACTATATACAAGAATCACACATTCATACAAAATAACAATATATACACTGAAATACAGTTAATAAAAACAGTTAATAAGTTTAACGAGCTTACACATTTGTATAAAACATAAAAGTGGATATATTAGCGTTGATATAACATGATTTTACTTCATAAGATATTTGATTGCCTCTTTCTTAAAAATTGTTTTCGCATTAAAAATATCGTAAGATGGGTTTAATAAAAAGTTACAAGAATTTGTTCGATCCAACATTACTACCAATCAATACAACACGTATCTTTCTAACATTCTATAGACCAGCTATATCTATAATTACCTTGAGTTTTTGTGCCTTTAGTTGCTTAGTGCTCCTTTTGACCACCCTAATCTGTACGATACCTTCCTCCACTGGGGGCACCTCCAGGGGTACATCGATAGTCCTGTTATATCCATTCTTCGCAAACTTGACAATCAGGTCTTCGATATCTTCTTCCTTCTCATCCATTTCTGGTGATACCTCTGCACTCCTCTTGTTACGGATAGTCAAAGGCAACTCCTCGGCATCGGTGCCACATGAGTAGCACGCCTCCCCCGGGGGTAGAGAACCACCTTGTGGACCAGCCACGTGGGGGATATCCACGCCATTTGGAAACTGGGTTTGGGTTTCACCACCAACAGGATTTATAGTTGATATACAATGACTGCAAAATATTAAATGCTTTTATTTGATAGTAGTATAAGACTTTGGGTTGTAGTCTATCTCTCCAGTCCAAAACTAATCTTCCGGAAGCAGGTCATAAAGGAACAAAGGAGCTAGAAGGCAAATATTGTAACAGTTTTTATCTAAGGGACGGGATTACCCTTTGAGGGCCCTTGGTTGAATGAGTTTGCTTAGCAGGCCTCCATTGTGACTTTTAAACTCTATACGTGAAGTTATTATTATTATTTTGAGTTAATCCTGGATTCACTAAAAAAACTTTCGTTCCTGCATTTGACATGGGCATGCGCATACGAGAGCCAACATTTTTTTGTAAGCCAACACTGTGCGAAACCGTTGTTGCTATAATTATCAATGGGGGAAAACTTGTTAACCCGTTCACCAGGGTACATGCAGAAGCAAGAACGTATATGGAGATGTGACCAATAAGGTCTTATGGTAACAGATCATCAGTCTACAAAAAGCTGAATTTATGATGTCATGTGTGTAATTCCAAGTGAAAGACCCCTTTTCAACCGTACTGTACACGGATGTTGACATCATACCCAATCATGAGGCAAATTAGTAGGGGCTTAACAGAATATTGGGTAACGGATGCATTTGTACATAGTCTGGATAATAACGTGTTTCTCAGACAAGGCCCAAGTCTTGACACATTTTTGGTGAAAGTATGATTGCTTTTTCAGTATATATATCTTATAATTAATGGAAACTGTTTGTTCCAGCTAACCCTTGTGCAATACGCTGATAACCATCTGGGCAGCCACAGAGGAAACTGGAACCCGTCGCTGTACAACCAAAATTACACGGACTTCCACCACACTGGTTATAATCTGAAATATTATGAGTAGACTATGTGTCGTTAAAATATTACAAAGATGAAGCTTTGAAACAACCATCAGTTTTTTAACTTTTACAACATTACGATACGGAGTCTGTCATAAAATCAAATTATTCCTAACTTGAATGCAATGCTTTCCGGGATACGAAACCACTTTTGGAACAGAAACTCAATAAGTCATATTTGGAATTCAAACAGCTGAGCCATGACTATGCTACGGCAACAAGACTGATATACGCCGTCTATTCTATATTAAGGCCATCCAATCTCCCGTTCGATTATGCACAGGAGGATAAATCATTAAGAAAGCAGTTAACGCCAACAAGACTTATTTTGGCTACGCGGTGGAGAACGAATATCGATTTCGTTTTGGGAAAAGATACATCGTTATCTGTGCCTTCAGATTTTCTTTCCGGAGTGACTTACCTACGCAGCTTGAGAGTGTGAGATCGAATGACAAGCCATTGTTACACTGACACTGGAAGCTGCCCAAAGTGTTAAGACAGCCAGCCCCTCCACACGCCTGACCATCCAGGCATTCATTCTCATCTATAACAAAATAACATGTCACTAGTAGTGGGGCGAGCATACGTGACACTTATCAGTATTGTATGGGGTAGGGCAGCTCACACTACCCACTTGTTCTATCCTACGCATTCCTGAACTTATCCCCACATAGGGTGCCCCTGACAATTCTCATATATTCCCTAGTGTATTTTATTGCACTGGAAAGCGATCGTCCAGTGGGGTCCCGTATCGAAAACCTGATATAAGCAAGAATAACATCGAATATGAAGCTGGCGAAAATTCAACTAACGAGTCTCTCGCCTAAATGTAAAACAGAGACATGTTATCTTACCAAGACAATCGTTCCAGTAAGGACTGGGGACATACCCCGGAGGACATTCACACCTGTACGACCCGGGAACATTCTCACAATCCTCTGTGTCACACATCCCATCTTCACACTCGTCAACATCTGAAACAGGATTCATGTGACAACTAAGAACAAAATGCTGCATGGCATGAACAATCCACGGATTTCAGTAACCTACTCCCAAGTTAGATAATTCACACTGTCCCAGAGTTCCCAGCAGTGAAGCACAACAGTTCTATCATAAACCCCTGTGAGTCAGTATATGCCCAGTATTGCATGCTGATTTGATAGGAAGATACCGGCTTGATTAAATTTTATCCAGGGCTAGGCGCGATTTCCACTGTCGGTGAAGGTAGACTTCTCTGCAGGGTCAGCGGTTCAAGTTACGGCGTGTATTCGCTCCCGTCACCGTGGGATGCGGCCTTGCAGTGTTGGTCCCAGCTGTATTTTTCTTGTGATGCTTAATTATCTCGACGAATTTATTACATTGATGTTTTCCAAACGAAAACAGATATCCGCGAGATCGTGGCTGAACTTTGATCGGGGCGGAACTTTGGGGACGGGCGGAACTCTCGGGATGAGGGGCAAGGAACTCTGAGGACGATCGGAACTCAGAGGATAGGTCAGCGTTATCCGGTCGGAACTATGAAGACACGGACCTCTGAGGATATGACGTCAGCGGCATGTCCAGGTGAACGTTTGCCCTTACGAAGAGTGTTTCGATTATATTCAAACAGATAAAGTATATGCAGCTCATTGGAAAATTTGGTCCGACAGATGTGTTTTTTTATTGCACTGGATCATTTCCATTGCAGCAACATGAGATATCAATACCCAAAAGCTAAACAACAGCCAATATACACATGTTGTAGATGTGTGCAAAATTAGCTAGCCAAAGTAATATCGGAATATGTCTGAATTCTTCAGGTCAAACTTACGCCGGTATATTTCCGATCTTTCCCAAACAAGTTCAATAAGGCAAATATTCAGATACTTGTTAATACCACAAGTGATTATTAAATTTATATGGCGTAGAATTTAAATTCATTTTTGCACTCAATACAAATATTGTAGATTATAACACATTCAACTTTATCACATTTATATGACCTATCACACAGTGTGATATTACGGATATTAAGAGCAGTTGCATGGTTGAAAATTGGCGTACCTATACAGCGTTTGCCGGTCTGATCAATGGTGTATCCCCGTTGACATACACAGGTGAAGCTCCCCTGGATGTTGTGACACGTTCCCCAAGGTCCACACAGAAAACGCTGTTCCAGGCATTCATCAATGTCTGAAATAACAACAGAAAGCATGGAACGTTGCCATGGAACCGCTGGTGATATAACATGTTCAGGGGCGTCGGAAGCAAATTGAAAGTGGTACGGCCACTATCATAGCACTTTAGGCGAGGGTCCAGTGGCCGCCTAGGCCCCGGAAGCTCCTGGGGTCTAGATCGCCGGAGACGCGTTCTGAGCGCGTTCTGGCGAATAAAATCACTCTACATTGAATTGTATTTTTAGTTCTGTCCTAACTCTTTTACCATGAAAACGCTGGTGGTTTTATGCGATGCTGAATTACAAATAAAAATATGTATAGTAAAGTACCGTAACCTAGACACATTGTGTGTATACGTAACCGATATAATTCTAATGGGCAATGAGGTGTTGATAAATTCATTGCAGAAGTAACGCCGTCTACATTCATAATTTAGCTAGCTATACTTCTGCAATAATAAAGCTGCCGCTCGTAGTTTTTATAACGGGCCATGACTGCTAACAGTCAATTACATCATGGACAAGGGACGCAAAAAGAAAAAAAAAGAAAATGAGAAAACCCCTCCCCGCCATTACAGTTACTTGCAGGGAAGTAGTATATAAAGGTGATTACGAGTCGTATTGACCTACTTTTTTGTTCCCCCCGGGGGAGGATTGAGGAGGAACTTTTCGGGGGATTCCCCAGTGGGGGTTTCCCAGTGGGGGTTTCCCAATGACGATCACGTGATCAAGGCATGTCTACACTTGTTCTGGGTTGTATAGTTCTGCTATACGGAGGATGGGTACTAGTATTTCAAATAAATAAATTAATTAATTAATTTTAATTAATTACTTGTAGAATGGCGGTGTTTTTAGACGGTGCAAGGGAGCAAACGAAGCGGTGGGGACGTCACGGGGAGAAAAAAACTCTCACATTACCCTCAAAAAAACCTCTTAAGCCATATAATAGTAATAAACATAATCTATAGGTGTTGTACCATGTTAATAGGATCAGTCTAGCATCTGTACCACCCTAGGGTCGAGTGTTTATTGTCCCGTGTATCTCCGCAAAACGTAAACAAAGAAAATGGCGGCTCCAGGATGATGTGGGGATGCCCTTTACATAGCACGGCGTCGACCGTAGCGCCATCTGCACACATTGACGCAAGGGAGACAACTCGTGTGGACCAACCATGTGGAAATAGCCGTGTTGGAGCTAGGGGAGTGACTACTGGTCCAGTGAGGTCGAGTGAGGTATCAAAGTAAAGCATTCGTGAAGGGGCATGTAATGGGCTGGGTGTGGGGTTGAAATCGCGTCATTCTGCGCATGCGCGGTGGCCCGAGGGTATGAAAATAGCCGTTTTGGAGCTAGCGAAGCCAATAATGGTCCAATGGCGTCGAGTGAGGTATCAAACTGAAGCTTATGTGAAGGGGCATCTGGCTGGACTAGTGGGTTGAACTAGCGTCATTCTGCGCATGCGCGGTGGCCGAAGGGTATGGAAATAGACGTTTTGGTATCTAGGGGAGCCAATAATGGACCAATGGGCTCGAGTGAGGTATCAAAGTGAAGCTTAGATGAAGGGGCATCTGACTGGACTAGCGGATTCGAAATAGCGTCATTCTGCGCATGCGCGGTGGCCCAAGGGTATGGAAATAGCCGTGTTGGGAGCTAGGGGAGTTACTACTGGTCCAATGGGATCGAATGAGGTATCAAAGTGAAGCTTAGGTGAAGGGGCATCTGACTGGACTAGCGGATTTGAAATAGCGTCATTCTGCGCATGCGCGGTGGCCCAAGGGTATGGAAATAGCCGTGCTGGGAGCTAGCGAAGCCAATAATGGTGCAATGAGATCGAGTGAGGTATCAAATTGAAGCTTAGGTGAAGGGGCATCTGACTGGACTAGCGGATTTGAAATAGCGTCATTCTGCGCATGCGCGGCGGCCGAAGGGTATGGAAATAGCCGTGTTGGGGCTAGGGGAGCCACTAATGGTCCAATGGGATCGAGTGAGGTATTAAAGTGAAGCATTCGTGAAGGGGCATCTGATGGGTTGGGTGTGCGGTAGGAATATCATTCTGCGCATGCGCAGACGCAATGCGGAGCTCTCGTCCAATCAGAAGCGAGTATTTCAATTTCGTCACAGAGCTGTCAGCCAATCAGAAGCGAGTATTTTGACCCGGTGCATTATGGGCCATATCCAAGATGGCGGCACGTATGTTCAAGATGGCGGCACATCCGGTGTCGAAAACTGGCCATTTCGTCGGGATGTGGTCACCTAGTGTCGAAAACTGGACCTTGTATGGGTCCTGCTAGACGTTTTGGAGCTAGGGGAGCCCTAATGGGTCGATGGAGTTGTATGAGGTATCAAAGTGAAGTATATTTCAAGCATGGGTGGGTGCATGTAAAATTTTTCCTGAAAAAATACGGAACACGGACTTGATCCTAAATTACGCAAAAATGCCTATATGAGGTATGGGGAGTATAGGGCCATCCTGGGAAACGTACTTCTATACATTTGCGGTAAGGTTGTTTGGATTTGTTTTACTCGTCTCGTCATTTAGAACATGTTATGAAGTGTCCCCGTGCGAATCGGTGAAATTTTTGAAAAAGTACGATATAGCCCCATATAGACATATATATATAAATATATATTCCCATACTGAGGGTATAGGATCAATGTTTGTCCCACTGGGAAACGTGCTTCTATATATTTGCGGTAGGGTTGTTTGGATTTGTTTTTCACGTCTCGTCAAGGCAAACACCATAGGAAGTGTCCCCGTGCGAATCGGTGAAATTTTTGAAAAAAGTCACCGAGGCCTGGGTAGGCCCATAGGCCTATACTGCATGGCTATGGGTGTATAGGTCCATACGGGGTGGACATGTTGGAGTCTAGGTGAGTCCCTAATGCTCCTATGAGGTCGAGTGAGGTCTTTTTTTTGAAGCTCTCGTGGAGGAGCACTTGACTACACTAATGGTTCGTCCGTGTTCAATAGTCTGCGCATGCGCAGCCTGGCCCGTAGTATAGAAAACAGGCATTTTGGGTGCTATGTAGGGGTGTGTTTGTGATAGAGATGGGCTATTCACGGTTCGAATGGGTCGTGTGAGGCAGCAATGTGAAGCTTGTGTGGGGTAGAATCAGAATGGTGTGTTTTTGAATGCATGTCGCGTTAATCTGCGCATGCGCAGTTGGTTGTAGTAAGTAAAGTGGCCATTTTGGGGTAGTGAAGGATGTTATTTGGTGTAGAGATGGACCATCTTTGGTCCGAATGTGTCTAGGAAAGTGTCATGTTGTAGCTCTCGGGGTGTAGACCCCGATTTGGGGTATGTTCCCGTCATCTGTGACGTCATCGGTGACGTCATCGGTACGAGTAGTAGCGAAAGTGGCCATTTTCGGGCAGTACATGAAGGTATTTGGGGTCGAGAGGGGCTATTCACGGTTCGAATGCGTCCTGGAAGGTGTCATCTTGTAGTTCTCGGGGTGTACATTTCGATTTGAGGGATGTCCGCGTCATCTGTGACGTCATCGGTGACGTCATCGGTACGAGTAGTAGCGAAAGTGACCATTTTCGGGCAGTACATGAAGGTATTTGGGATCGAGATGGGCTATTCACGGCTCGAATGCGTCCTGGAAGGTGTCATCTTGTACTTCTCGGGGTGTACATTCCGATTTGAGGGATGTCCGCGTCATCTGTGACCTCATTGATGACGTCATCGGTACGAGTAGTAGCGAAAGTGGACATTTTGTGGGTGCGTGGGGGTGAGTTTGTTGTAGAGAGGGACTATCCTTAGTCCGAATGCGTCGTGTAAGGTGTCATTTTGTAGCTCTCGAGGTGTACATCCCGAGTTGAGGCATGTCCGAAGCATCTGTGACGTCATTGTTGACGTCATCAGTAGGAGTAGTAGCGAAGTGGACATTTTGGGGCAGTGAAGGAAGGTATTCGGAATAGAGAGGAACCATCCTTGGTCCGAATGCGTCTAGGGAAGTGTCATGTTGTAGCTCTCGGGGTGTACATTCCGAGTTGAGGGATATCCACAGCATCTGTGACGTCATTGGTGACGTCATCAATAGGAGTAGTAGCAAAAGTGGGCATTTTTTAGCAGTGAAGGATGTTATTTGGTGTAGAGATGGACCATCCGCGGTCCAAATGGATCGTGTGAGGTGTCATCTTGTAGCAACGCCCACCAACACCATTCTTAATGCTTCAACGCCCTGGTGAAATAGCTCAGAAGCTCTGATATTCCATGGAATTGTCACTAATTCTTCGAAATGCAGTGACGCCCTCGACGTCCGTCGTTACGCGTTAACACTCTAACATAACACTATGATATAGACCGGAGAGAGAACAACAACAACAGCAACAACAACAAAGATCACACATGAGAGAACAACAACAACAAGAAGTTTTTTTCATATAGTTTATTCTCTCCAATGTTACATCATACCCACGCTGGGGGAGCCGCGTTGGGTATATTTACAATTCAAGAAGATTCTTGTCCGATCAGAGGCCACCATTTGCATGTTTTATATTCGTTCCTGTCCGTTAGATGTATTCTTGTCCAATTAGAAGTCTCCATTTCAGAAAGTTCCATCTTCGGCCATGTTCGCTCTAAACCGTTTATTCTAATCACCGTCGGTCAGGCCAGGATACCGTTGAGGCAACATATCCTCAGATAGTTGTTTGCGCATTCTGAGAATCTATCAGTGCATGGGTGAATACTTTCATCTGATGGGTTGATTGGTCGTCTTGGTCACGAAGAACGTAACATTGGTTACCCTCTTTACCACGCATTGTGTGTTGGGGCGTTGTTGTTGGGCCCATCTCAAGGCATCCAATTGTTCCACATGGGCCAGCATCATCTCTAGCGACGCCCGGTGAATGATGGTAAACGGCAGGTCAAACACAAGGTTGTTGGCACTGGGGTAACAATACCATAACTGGTCCGTCTTTTTGTGACGTAAGAGGTACCCGAAAGCGACATTCAATTTGAAGGCCGTTGCTTGGTCATTGAAGATGGCTTCCACGTAGCTGCGTAAACGGGTGAGTTTGGTCAGTGGGAAATTGTAGATATCTTCAATAGGGCGATGTTTGTGGAAACAGTACCGTGTCATGGACCAATGGCCCCGATCGTCGTCACTCACTGGATGGTTGTCCTGTAAGAGATCGCTGGGAACATTTATGGGCTCGACCATAAAATGTTCGATGTTGTCAGGCGAATGACTGGGAGCAGTAATGCTGGGGTCCGGCTGGATATCCAGGCTCTTCTGATCTGTGGGTATAGACGGGTTCTCCTTCATCGCATCACCAGTGGCATTCGTCTCCCCGGGCTCATCTTCACTAGGTCTGACCTTCCGCGGTTCCTCTTCAGTAGGAAGTTGTCGCACATGCCATGGTACCGGGGCATGAATCAACCGTTGGTGTCGCAGCAACTGACTGCGTCGTTTGAAGAGTTGACCACAACCGTTACATTGTTCCGTCGCGCCCTCGTGGAATGAGCGTTCGTGGCGCAGTAAATGATCCTCCCGATTGAATGACCGTGCGCAGATTGTACAAGTATACCGAGCATTGTTGTGTGTGGAAGCCTCGTGGCGTCGTAAATTATCTAGACGAGTAAACAGCTTCTGACAAGTTGTGCAAGTCAACATCTTGGTGGTTGACAGAGTGTCTGATGAAACAGCCAGGCCGCTTCCCTTTTATAGCACGCTAGCTGGTGATTTATTTTTAGCACACTCAGTTCAACTATCCCCAAGTCGAGGGCCGAACCGTGACATCTTCGGTAACCCCCGTGTCTCTCCGGTCATCTCCGTAACGTCAACGATCAACATGTAGACATATAGAGTATGTACGGCATGTTATGGTATTCATCAGTGCATGAGTGACGCATTCAGCTGATGGGGGTGGTCGGTCAGCTTGGTAAGGAAGAACGTGGCAACCATGTTCGTTC
>JAVTVY010047431.1:0-23556 GCA_036873755.1 Hanleya hanleyi | reverse complement strand
AGGCGGCCATCTTGGATTTCCCCATGAAACCTTATCGCGATTTCTCAGGAACTACTGCATGGATCTTTCTCAAATTTGGTACACAGGTTCCCCTTGGGGTCTAGTTGTGCAAGATACCTTTTCTGGTCCGATTCAAAAATCCAATATGGCCACAAGGCGGCCATCTTGGATTTCCCCATGAAACCTTGTTATCGCGATTTCTCAGTAAATACTGCATGGATCTTTCTCAAATTCGGTACACAGGTTCCCCTTGGGGTCTAGTTGTGCAAGATACCTTTTCTGGTCCGATTCAAAAATCCAATATGACCACAAGGCGGGCCATCTTGGATTTCTCCATGAAACCTTGTTATCGCGATTTCTCAGTAAATACTGCATGGATCTTTCTCAAATTCGGTACACAGGTTCCCCTTGGGGTCTAGTTGTGCAAGATACCTTTTCTGGTTCGATTCGAAAGTCCAATATGGCCACAAGGCAGCCATCTTGGATTTTCCCATGAAACCTTGTTATCGCGAGTTCTCAGGAACTACTGCATGGATCTTTCTCAAATTTGGTACACAGGTTCCCCTTGGGGTCTAGATGTGCAAGATACCTTTTCTGGTCCGATTCGAAAATCCAATATGGCCACAAGGTGGCCATCTTGGATTTTCGCATGAAACCTTGTTATCACGATTTCTCAGGAACTACTGCATGGCTCTTTCTCAAATTTGGTACACAGGTTCCCCTTGGGGTCTACAAATGTAGTTGTGCAAGATACCTTTTCCGGTCCGATTCGAAAATCTAATGCCACATTTCCAGTAAATGAGTGCCCTCTTTCGGTTGAATTTTTTGTCATGAAATAGCATAAATATATCAATTTATATATTTCTGGAACGAATATTTCTTGAGGAAATATATTATTATTATATATTAATATATTATTATTATTATATTATATTAATATATTATTATTATTAATAATATATTATTAAAATTAAAATCGGATAATTAGTGAGTACACTATCAGCTATTGACGGCCAACGAGCTATACTTCCGATGACTGCCGAAGACTTTCCGGAGGTAAAATAATCTCGTTTTCCGTCGAAATAATGACAGTCGCTGTTCAGTCTTTCATTGTGAACAGATCAGATTGATAAATTGTTCAATTATTGTATATTATTCCTTCTAAAACTACTGAAATCATTTTTTTAAATGCATGAACAATGATATTTACGACAATTCAGCATAAAATTGTGACTTTCATCTGCTGTATGAGAATTTCTCTCTCATGGATTAGAGGTACCTACCTAAAAAGTCATGTTAATAACTGCTCCTGCACGTGCAGGGAAAGGTCACATAACCCACGAAACTCCTCCGAGTGAAGGGTCTTGAACCCCTCATTAGCCATGCCAGTGTTTGTGTCTCTCAAGAAATTACTTTCATATGAAATTAAAATAAACTGTGAAAAGCGTACGAGAACTAATCCCAAGCCCGTAGTGAAGCTTGCCCCACACTCTCCTACATATTGGTAGAGACTGTCACTGGTTTAGGAATATTAATATGTTGTTTCTTATTTTTCTGGTCGTCGCCAATTTGTTTAAAATTGGACATGAGGCCGAAAATATATCATTAGCAATATAAACTCAGCAAGAGTTACCAAAGTGAACACAATGCGATAACAGATTGTAAACTAATAGACGTTTTCTGAACAGACAGCTGTGCCCATCTTAATATTGGCAGGATTTCAACTTGGGGCGTGAGGGATTTCTAATAGGTCATCCAACGACAGCTTTGATTGGCTGACTTGAGAGTACCGTATTATTATTATGGGTTGGACGTTTTATGCCAAAACGGCAGCCATTTTAACAGAGTAAATTTGCGGATCTGTTCTCCCGTATTGTTTATTCATAATTGACATAAAATAAATAGTCCCAAGCATTTTAGCGGACAACACTGAACTACATAACGGATAATTTCAATGATAACAGTGATAAAACACGGAAGTACGGTACCGTAGTTTGGAATATTGATTTTTTTGTGGAGGGCAGGCGCTTGTGTCGCAGTGTGTTCAACTGTTCATGTGCTCATGCCCGACCCGCACATGCGGTGACCTGTGCTTTTTAGGCCTCACAGAAATGAAACTTGCAACGTGATTAAAACTTAACAGGGCAACCAGAATGTAAATTTTTATGAAAATTCGTGTAATATTTACAAAAAATTCTCTGTACCGAACATTATTTATGGCGAGGTCACGGTTTCCTTGCGATGTCAGACTCAGCGTCATGTTGTGACGGCACAACAACAACAACAACATCTGTTTGTCCCAGACAATATATTCCGAGACGTTTTCGGCGATATTTCGGAGACAATTTATCGTACAGCATTGAAACTTCACACAGTATATGAGCTAAAAAATACTAATTTTCCTGCCATATTTCATTAAAATCTGTTGGGAGTTGACGAAAATCACCAATACCTACCATGTTATTTGGGGCTACGATGACGTTGATCTGCCAATGTTATAACATGCAGACTTAACCTACAAATCTCCCATCTAATTCTTCTTTTCGCGATTTGTTGAGGATTTTGTCGATACTTTGGAATAAAATTGGTACTTTTTATATGCCTGTCAATTATGATGGGACGTATTATGGTATGGCGTCGTCCATCCGTAAAATTTTTCTCGTCAACGCAACTCGTTCTAGAGTTTTCAGTGGATTCTTTTGATATTTGGTGCACGTGATCGGTACCATGTGTAGATGCGCACGAACTTTTCTTGGCTCGATTCGACGTTTTCTTGAGTTACTCCCCTTGATTTTCTTCTAAAATCCTTGTATTTGGAACCTACTGTTTTCGTCACCGCAACTCGTCCTAGAGTTTTCAATGGATTCTTCTGAAATTTGGTACACATGATTGGTACCATGTGTAGATGTGCACAAACTTTTTTCGACTCGATTCAACGTTTTCTTGAGTTATTTCCCCTTGATTTTGGTCTGAAATCCTTGTATTTGGCATCTACTGTCTTCATCAATGCAACTCGTCCCAGAGTTTTCAATGGATTCTTCTGCATTTTGGTACACATGATCGGTACCATGTGTACATGTGCACAAACTTTTTTTCGGCCCGATTATACGTTTTCTTCAGTTACTCCCTTTGATTTTGGTCTGAAATCCTTGTATTTGGCACCTACTGTCTTCGTCAACGCAACTCGTCCCAGGGTTTTCAATGGATTCTTCTGAAAATTGGTACACATGATCGGTATCATGTGTAGATGTGCACGAAACTTTTTCAGCCCGATTCGACGTTTTGTTGAGTTACTCCCCTTGATTTTGGTCTGAAATCCTTGTATTTGGCACCTACTGTCTTCGTTAACGCAACTCGTCCCAGAGTTTTCCATGGATTCTTCTAAAATTTGGTACACATGATCGGTATCATATGTAGATGTGCACGAACCTTTTTCAGCCCGATTCAACGTTTTCTTGGGTTACTCCCCTTGGTTTTGGTCTGAAATCCTTGTATTTGGCACCTGCTGACTTCGTGAATGCAACTCGTCCCAGAGTTTCCCATGGAATCTTCTGAAATTTGGTACACATGATATCATGTGTAGATGCGCATGAACTTTTTTCGAACCAATTCGACGTTTTCCTGAGTTAACCCCACTTGATTTTAGTCTGGAATCCTTTTATTTGGCACCTACAGTCCTTGTGAACGAAATTCGTCCTAGGGGTTTCATTGCATTCTTTTGAAATGATTGGTGCACATGTGCACAAACTTTTTTCGAGTTGATTCCACAGTTTCTTTAGTTACTCCCCTTGATTTTGGTCTGACATCTTTTATTTGCCGCCGACTGTCCTCGTGAATGCAACTCGTCTCAGACTTTTCGATGGATTCTTTTGCAATTTGGTACATATGATCGGTACCATGTGTAGATTTGGACAAACTGTTTTTGAGCTGATTCGATGTTTTCTTCAGTTACTCCCCTTAATTTTAGTCTGAAATCCTTGTATTTGGCACCTACTGTTATTTCAACCCCATTCATCAGGCTAATGAGCTTGCTTTTGCAGCTTATGCTAACACAAATTTCGTTCTCAAGTTACTGATACATACATAAGCGTATACTGGGGGTGGGGGAATAGGCACTCCCGCAGAGTAGGAGTAACTGGTGTTCTACCTGCTCCTACAAATACCACACCAGGCCCCTATGTAACCCCCCCCCCCCCCCCCCCGCCCCCGCCCAACTGATTTCCAAACTTGCCTACACTACTTTATACAACAATGATGACTTATACATGTACAGCATTATGACTGTTGCAACAATACAAACAACATACCGTCCAAGTAGATTCATTGCATTGTTAACCTTTGTCTGTAAAAATATTCAGGAGATAAAATTGTTGTTTATCAACTATGTTTTTTACGGGCGTATTTTGGGTTCAATTGAAAACTTGTTAGTTTATCTCCTGTGTGAAGTTTCAATATCGTCCAATAAATTGCCTCCAAAATATCTCCGAAAAGATCTCGGATATATTATCTGGGACAGACAGTAAATTTGTCAAATTGTCATACGTTGACATTAGCCATACAAGTTTTTGTGGATGTATATATTTCACAGCATGGGAGGGAAACGCAAATCCTCACATCGACAGGCTGAGCAACAGAAGTCACGGATGAGACAGAGGAGGGCGGAGAATTCTCATTCGTCATTCCATGGTCTGGAAGAACCATCCCTTCTGGAGGGAAAATCTTCAAATGCCCAGAGGTTGACAACTCCTCAGGGAAGTCTGTCCATCCCACACGGGGATGTCCCACCGAGGTCTGATTCGCATCCGTGCGTCTGTACACCATCGAGTGTGCCACCATCAGCTACACAGGATAGTAGAATTGATGGTGCAGGGCAGACGACCGCCACTGACTCGGAACCTTCCGTTTGCACCTCACCGAGGGTGCCATTGCCACCGTGCAATGCAGTGGTGTCGAAATTATGTACAAAAGTTGCAAGAACTGAGAACAAACGAACAAATCAAATCACTGCAAGAACTATGAACAAGCTATTGAATAAATCTATTACAACCACTGAACATACAAAACCATGCCAACCTTGCTTACCTGAACTTCCTGTTGATAAACAAATGGACAAAATATTTGTTTCAACGCATGACACTCATCATGATGATGTTGTAGATACTGAAGGAGAACATGAATCAGCAAAAATGTGTCCGGGTATAATTTCACAACATAGATTCGAGGGAAACACAGATGTTTTGAGTTTGCCAGTACCAATACAGGGTCATTTCGACCAAAGCCATCCAAGATTTCAGGACAATGCTGGTAAACAGTGTGTAATGAATAGTCTATCAGCTCTCATATACAGTCAAGAGAAACCAACAACAATTTGGACATCAAATGACGTAGACAAGATACTTATAAATGGAAACGAAATGTATGAATTTTTGCAGCGAAGTAGCACAATCCATCATGAGCTCCTAGCCATTAATGACATTCGTGGGTAATCTGTACAATTTTGCATTTCAAAAATCACTGGGCAATACGAGAGAAAACCAAGATGAACTGCAGTTCTTAACACTGGTTGAAGCATTACATGCTGCTTTACTTCAAAACAGTAGTGATGCTGCTATTGTAACATTCAAAGGAAGTACATTCATTGTAATTAAGCAGAATAACATTTACTGTGTTAGCGACTCTCACTCTAGAAACTTGACTGGTTCTGTTGATCCAAATGGATCAAGTATTGTGCTGCATCATACTGACATACATGATGTATTTGAACATTGTCTTCGTCTAGCACAATCAATGGCTTATCGGGCAGATGATCTTTTCGAAGTAACAGCTCTCAAGATATTGACGATAAGTTCAGACAATTGTACTGATCAGACACCAAAGAGTTCTGAGAAGACTACAGGATTGACTGAAGAAACGGCAAATGATAGACTTCTGTTATATTTTCAAGATCAGAAAAAAAGACAAATATTAAAGAAGAAAAGTTCTTCAGCTGACCATAAAAGTGACAAAACAATACATTCTTGTACAAGGCGAGAGTACATGCGTACGTACATGAAGAAAATGAGACAAAGAAGTTCTAAGAAGAAAATATTGAAAGAATCTGACAAAAGACGCAAATCAAGTTCTAGAGAAAAATATCCAGAAAAGCACAGATTAATAGATGTCCAAAGTAAACGGAAATCTAGGGAAAATGGACCAGAAAAGCAAAGAGTAATAGATGTCCAAAGTAAACGGAAATCTAGAGAAAATGATCTGGAAAAGCACAGGGTAATGAATGTTCACAGTAAACGAAAATCTAGGGAAAATGAACCGGAAAAGCACAGAGTAATAGATGTCCAAAGTAAACGGAAATCGAGAGAAAATGATCCGGAAAAGCACAGGGTAATGAATGTTCACAGTAAACGGAAATCTAGGGAAAATGAACCGGAAAAGCACAGAGTAATAGATGTCCAAAGTAAACGGAAATCTAGGGAAAATGAACCAGAAAAGCAAAGAGTAATAGATGTCCAAAGTAAACGGAAATCTAGAGAAAATGATCCGGAAAAGCACAGGGTAATGAATGTTCACAGTAAACGAAAATCTAGGGAAAATGAACCGGAAAAGCACAGAGTAATAGATGTCCAAAGTAAACGGAAATCTAGGGAAAATGAACCAGAAAAGCAAAGAGTAATAGATGTCCAAAGTAAACGGAAATCTAGAGAAAATGATCCGGAAAAGCACAGGGTAATGAATGTTCACAGTAAACGGAAATCTAGGGAAAATGAACCGGAAAAGCACAGAGTAATAAATGTCCAAAGTAAACGGAAATCTAGGGGAAAAGAACCGGAAAAGCACAGGGTGATAGATCTGAAATGTAAGCGGAAATGTAGAGAAGATTCACAGTTTTTAGAACAAGAAAGACTGCTGAAGAAAAAAGTTAGACTTGATCCATTGTTTTCACAAGCAGAGTCAAAGGCAGATTTGACCACAAAGAGACAACTGCGACAGGATAGAACTTTCCTCACGATTGAAAGAATGAAACAATCTGAAAGAAGAAGGCATGTTACACAAGAAGAAAAAGCCTCGTACAGAAAACGAAAATCAGAAGATCGAAAGAGCCAAGAGTATTTTCAGCATGAAAAAGAACAATGTAAAAAAAGACGGTTCGGACATGATATAGACGGATGTATCAATGTTTTCTATAAAAAAAAAACAGAAAAAGGACCAGAATATGTATGTACCTGTTGTCATCAAACATGGTTTAGAGAAAGCGTAACAGAGAGTTGTCCTGTTCCTATATTTCAAACATATAAAGATTTCTATACAGGATACAAATCTGTAGATGGAAAGGAATGGCTTTGTCACACATGCTTATCCACATTAAAGAAATGTAAAATTCCAAAACTCTCTGTTGCCAATGGGATGACCTGGCCTGATAAACCCCCCGAGTTGAACTTGCACCCTCTCGAAGAACGACTTGTAGCGCTTAGAATACCCTTTATGCAGATAAGAGAATTACCACGAGGTGGACAGTATTCAACAAAAGGCAATGTAGTCAATGTCCCGATTGACATTCAACCGACACTGAATGCATTACCAAGACAAATGGATGAACATTTTACAGTGCCTGTAACACTGAAGAAAAGACTTTCATGCAAATCGTGTGTGTTTTCTGAAAATGTGCGACCAACTGTCGTACTCACAGCTTTACACTGGCTTATGAACAATAGTGAGCTGTATAAGAATTCTGGTCTGGCAATTGATGAGACTTGGGTTAACGAGACTACCAATAGTGCTCAAGAAATTGTTCAAGAATTTACCAGATCACAAAACTTAAACGGCGGACTTGCACATAGTTGTTCAGACACTAAACAATCTGAAATTGTTTATTCAGAAGCATTTACTGATCCTGAAAACGAGTTAGAAAACCAAGATACATTTATCGAAATCCATGAAGATGATCGCATTCAAGGCAATTCCGACACACTCATAGACCGAACAAATCTTGATACCAACAAAGGCCTAGTTTTAGCACCTGGCGAAGGACAACAACCACTTAGCATTTATCATGATAAAGATGCCGAAGTACTCTCTTTTCCAACAATATATTGTGGACAGAAAAGATTAGAGAACAATGACCGGCAGGTACCTGTATCTTACAGTGATGTTTCAAAATGGGAACTGCGAAGTGTTGATCGAAGAGCCGCAACATGTGTTCCAAATCTCTTTTTCAAACTCAACAAAATACAAAGGAAACAAGTGGTTGATAAAGTCAACTTAGCTGTTCGAAGGAAGAAAAGTGAAGGAAAGAAAATTACAGCAAAAGAAGCGCGAAACCCTGAAATTGTTGACAAGATAGTTAACTTGAATGAAGGTTACTACATTTTTAGAACACTTCGTAATTCTCCAGCATACCTTTCTTCAAGAAAAAAGGATGTATTTGCTATGATTAGACAATTAGGACTCCCAACATGGTTTATGTCATTATCTTCAGCTGATACTCGTTGGACAGAGTTACTTAAAACTTTAGCTGTGTTAGCTGGTATGCCGTGTTCCGATAAAGACATAGAAAATATGACATGGTCTGACAAAGTCAAATGTGTTCAAAAAGACCCTGTAACAACGTCCAGGTACTTCGACCACAGAGTGCAAGTATTTGTAAACACTGTACTTAAAAGTGAACACTCTCCAATTGGAACTGTTACAGATACATTTCAACGCATTGAATTTCAAAATCGAGGCTCGCCACACACTCACATGATAGTATGGACAGAGAATGCACCAAAGTATAATGTGGATTCGGAGGACGACATTGTTCAGTATGTTGACAAATATGTGACTTGTTCCCTAGATGTCGAGGAAGACCTACGAGACTTGGTTCAACTGCAAATTCATAAGCATTCGAAAACATGCAAGAAAGGTGGTAGATCTGTCTGTAGATTTGGCTTTCCTCTTCCACCCCTTCAAAAGACAATGGAATGATCCAGAGGTACGCAACGCTGTACCACACTATTTTAAGTTCACAGAACCTCCTTGCAGTTCATATAAGTACACTAAATCTATAGCCACCAAAATATTCAATTACTCCAATGCTGTCCAGGAGTTTGACTGGAACGTATACACGTCAGGAGGCTACAGTTGTGATTGTGAAGCGTCGAACTTTATCTATACACCATGCAAACATATTGTGGTTGGTGACCTTGATGTGGTGAGTGATAAGGATCTGAAATTACTCCTGATGAAGGGACCTAAATATAGAGAGCCAAGAAGAATAAATCTGAAGGCCGACCAGAAGATAGTCCTGTCTGCATTGGAACAGTACGTTATTGATTGGTCTAAGCGAGAAAAAGTTGAACCTACAGTACTCGCTGATTGGCTGGACCTCACCAAGAGCAAGGTCGTTGAAACAATCCGCCATATTGACAGAAGTACTCTTCCCCAAGCAAAACAAGTTCTGAGAAACCTCAATTCACAAGAAGTTCTAGCAAATCTCCAGAGTAAATTCGTCATAGTCCCAGCAGACAAAGCTCCGAATAATATAATATTCATATGTAAATATTACTATTACCAGGTGCTGGTTAAAGAATTGAGTGTAGACATATCTTCATCAAATACGTCTACTTACTCCCAAACTGCATTTACTCTGGAAGATTTATTTAACAATCACAAAAAGTTTCTCAGGGAAAGAGGTATTTGTCTTCCAACCAATCATAACGACATACCAAAACTATACTGGACTCCCAAAATGCATAAATCACCATACAAAGCTAGATTCATAGCTGGTTCTAGAAGCTGCACCACCAAGCTTCTTTCAACCCTATTGACGAGGGCCCTTCAGGAGGTAAAAGCATTTTGGGAAAGGTATTACGCCATTATTTCTAAGAACTCTGGCGTTGAATGTATGTGGATATTGAAAAACTCAAAATGTCTTACGGAAGAACTTGATGCTAAAGGTCACATACCGTACAGACATGTATCCACATGGGATTTCTCGACTCTCTATACTACAATCCCTCATCAGGACCTTATTGACCGTCTAAGTTCATTAATAGTATCTGTGTTCAAGAAAACTGATCGTAGATATATTAATGTCGGAAGCCATAAAGCATTCTTTAGCTCTACTACATACAAGAGATATCATTCATGGGATGTTTCTTTGTTTATAGAGTTGCTTGAATTTCTCATTAAAATATCTATGTGAAATTTGGCAACACAATATATCAGCAGCATATAGGTATTCCAATGGGTACTAATTGTGCACCCCTGTTGGCTGACCTGTATCTGTTCTCTTATGAATATGACTATATGCAGGCGCTTTCAAAAACCGATCCATTCAAAGCCCGTTCCTTCTCATTCACCAAACGCTATATAGACGATCTTCTCGCTGTGGATAATCGCTATATAAATGACGCAGTGAAGGATATATATCCACCTTCACTGGATTTGAAGGAAACTACAGATAGCCCTACAGGCACATCTTATTTAGATCTATATCTCTATAAAAATGAAGCGGGCATTCTCTCTCGTCGACTTTATGACAAAAGAGATGATTACAATTTCGACATCGTAAACTATCCCTTTCTGGACAGTAATATTCCAGTGGGACCTGCATATGGCGTATACATATCTCGCTTAGTAGCATTTGCTAGATCCTGTGTTAAATGTGACGATTTTAATCAACGTCACAAAACATTGTTGCAGAAACTTATAAAACAGGGTTATTCCACCAAGCGCCTCCACTCAAAGTTTCTCAAATTTGGCGATACATATCGCATGCTGATAGCAAAATACGAACGTAGCGTGCAAGATCTATGGCGCTACGTTTCGTAACGTGTGTCTAATTCCGCTTAACCCGGGGCTAGGGGCCGTATGAACCCATGTACTTCAAGATCCTCATGGTACTCATATGAACAGTCACAATCAAAGCGTGACTGAGATACATCTTTTTTTTTAGATTACGACTCTATAACGAATATTATGGATTAAGAATACTGATCAGCGATACGGATTTGATATTTTTGGAACATCATGATGTCTTGCCGGCATCATTGAAAACTGTTGACCGCTTCTCTCTTGCAGGAAACAAGCCTATGTTTATGTATACTATGATTGTCTTTTTGAATTTGGTGCTAATACTGTTATGTGGAAAATGGAATAGGTCTTTGGATTATGGACGCGGATATTCTCTAATGGAGGACGGCTGGATTATGAATGACGGACTAGACGCTTGTAATTAGAACCACTAGAAAATGATGTCGAAGAGTACAGGAAAAAATACTCAGAAATACATGCTAGAATGAACGAGTTCAAGGACGGATGTGATATGTCATACGAACAATTTCTAAAAGATGTTGTGCAAATGGAAGAATCAGAATATATTAAATGCATACGAAGCTCTCTCAAAGGGCCCAAGGTGTTTTTGAAAAGAAAACCATCAGAGATGCGTGTGAATTATTACAATAAAGTTGTGCTTAGCCCATGGAGAGCAAACCTGGACATACAATTTGTACTTGACCCCTATGCCTGTGCAATGTACATTGTTTCCTATATCAGCAAATCACAGCGAGGTATGAGTACTATGCTAGAACATGCGAGAAGGAAACATGGATCTCAAGAGGAAGGTTCGACATATTGGAAACCAGTTCCTTAATTTCGTTGAAATAAGTGCCTAAGAAGCACCATATCTCGTGTTACAGATGCCACTGACACGAGCATCTCGTGAAGTAGTATTCATCAATACATCTCCTCCAGACCAGCGAGTTTTTCTCTTAAAAAAAGAAGAACAGCTAGAACAGCTTCCAGATGACTCGACAGACATTGAGTCTGACAACATCATCAAGAGGTATGGAAAAAGACCCCCAAAAATCGAAAAATACTGTCTCGCTGATTATGTTTCCGAGTTAGAAGTGAAGTATAGTCAAAGGGAACCTGCTTTTGAAGTTGAATGCAATGATGATGATAAAAGTCATTTACCGGCATCTGACAACGTAGAGACAGACAGTGATACAGAGTTCGGTGACACAAATATTGTGATGAAATTGCGAGGTGGCATAACAATCAGAAAAAGGAGGAACCCAAAGGTAATACGATATGTAAGATACAGCAAGAGCACAAATTCTGAGAACTTCTACAGAGAAAAACTTCTTCTATTTATGCCATGGAGAGACGAAAACAAAGATCTTAAGGGTGGATACGACACATATGAAGGTCATTACCAAAATAAATGTGCAGAGATTTTACCATTGCTGCAAAAATACGAACACCATGTCGAAGAATTAGATCTAGCGAGGCAACAAGCTGAACAAGACCTTTCCACAGAGTTTGACATTTTAGCACCCAACATTGAACAAGTGCAAGCAGAAGATGCTGAACAATCTACCAGTCAGTCAGAGGACTTTATCCACTTTATTCTCCCTACACAATCCCAGAGCTCAGCAGATATTGGCCAAGATCTTGATTTACCTGGTACCTCTGTATCCGTTGAAACAAATTCAGTACTGCTTCCAGATGATGAATACCGGGCTTTGCTCCGATCTCTTAACATTAAACAACGAGAATTTTTCAATCACGTTATACAATGGATTTCTACAAAGACTGACCCTCTGTACGCATTCCTCTCGGGAGGAGCGGGTGTTGGAAAATCTGTAGTAGTACAAGCTCTCTATCAAACACTACATAGACTTCTAAATTCCAAAGATGGAGATGACCCGGATACTATAAAGATCTTACGAACAGCATTCACAAGAAAGGCAGCTTACAACATAAATGGGATAACAATAGCCTCTGCTTTCCACAAGAAAATGTTCCAAACACAACAGCATATGTACAGTGATGAGCTAAATTCATTTCGAACAACTTACAAAGACCTTGCTGTTATCATTATCGATGAAATCTCCATGGTTGGTAACAAGCTCTTCGCTTTCATGCATGACCGACTACAAGAACTGACCGGTACAAAACGAGATTTCGGAGGGATAAGTATAATAGCTGTCGGAGACTTTTATCAGTTATGTCCTGTAGCAGATTCATGGATCTTCTCTGATTTGTCTGTCGGTCTAGCAAGTAATTTATGGAAAAAACATTTCCAAATGTTTGAACTCGCCGAAATTATGAGACAAAAAGATGACTTGCCATTTGCTGAGATGTTAAACAGGTTAAGATTCAATCAACTCCTACCAACAGATAAAGAAATTATCACATCTCACACGATTTCTACAACGTCTGTAGACTATCCAAGGAAAGCTCTGCATTTATTTACAGAGAACAAGAAAGTTGATAACTTCAACAGCACATTGATTCAAGATCTGAAAACTATAAAAGTAGACGTCTTCGCAGATACGGATATTATTTCCCCCGTGAACATGAACAAAGAGACTAAGATTCACTTGGTAGAAGAAATTAATAAGAAAGACAAACTCAGCCAAACTGGAAACCTGCCTAGTGTGCTGAAACTTGCGGTTGACATGACATATAATGTAACAGTCAATGTTGACGTATCAGCAATTCTGAAACACATCGAGTACAAAGGAACATCTAAGAGACCAGCCATTGTATGGGTTCTTTTTACCGATACAAACATTGGTAGCAAAAGGAGAAAACAATACAAACATCTCTATCATACAGATATTGATCAGCAATGGACACCAGTATTTGAAACAAAACGGACATTTCTTCATAACAAAAAAACTTATCAAAGAATCCAATTTCCACTTGCCCCAGCTGCAGCTAAGACTGTCCACAAAGCACAAGGCGCCACAGTTGATGAAGTTGTTGTAGATCTAAGCTCCAGTTATAAACCACCACATGTTCATTATGTTGCACTGTCTCGAGTTCGCAAATTAGCAAACTTGCACATTCTTGACTTCAATGAGAAAGCATTGAAAGTGGATGAAAAGGTACATCAAGAAATGGAAAGGCTTTACAAGAATCCACTTCAGTTGTGTTATACACCTCTGTACAGTATTGACAACTCCCAGGTAACACTACTGTTTAACAATGCTAGATCCCTGCATTTACATATAGACAAATGTACACAATGCAGACTTAATTGGAATTAGTGAGACACGTCTTGTAAACACAGACCGAGCTGATCAGTATGAACTGCCAGGGTTTCAAATGTATAGATTAGATGCAGCTCGGCCATCCAACACGACCAGACCATTTCATGGACTAGTCGCATACATAAAACATGATATAACTGTGAACAAAATATACTCTCACATCTATGATAACGTTGAATTTATCTTCATAGATGCACAAATCAAAAGAAATGATGTTCAAGTTATATTCATCTACAAAACACCAAAACTGTCAGATATACAACTACAACATGTTGTACGCAACAATATCCAGCCATTCATAAATACACAGAAACCGACTTTCTTTCTTGGAGATTTTAATATGAACTTGCTGGAGAAAGATAATACATTTGTACAATTCATGGAACAGGAATTAGGACTTACCCAGTTAATCACTGAATCTACAACTGTAAATGGGACATTACTCGACCACGTCTACATCAATGAAAAGAGTGTGCAGGCTGGCGTAATACCAAGTTATTGGTCTAACCATCGACTTGTATTCTGTGCATTTACATCCGTTCATTGAAAGTCATCTCTTTATCAGCCAACATATTTCTCAGCAAATCAGACAACAATCACAAATGAAAAAACAACGAATTTCTACACGAAAACAAGAACGAATTAGAGCATATTACAAATTTACTATATGAATTCTAATACATCGATAATTCTAAGCATCTACTCCCTTAATCCATAATCAGACGTCCAATAAAGGAGGGTCCCCGTTCTTAGCCAATGACCAAATTAGTGTGATTTGTCACTTTTGAGCATCATATTACAAATATGTAAAATGCGGACAATTTACACCGACTCGAGGCTCCTGGCACATAATTCAAGCCAGTCCTCGAGTTACGCTCTACCAATGTCCATGGGTGGACTGCATGGGCATCTCCAAGATGCCTTGACTTTGGCATCACCAAGATGCCTTGAAATGGGAAACGTCAAGAAGAGATAGAGATCACCAGAATGCTCTGACGAGGTGTCGATTCCTGTACTTAATCGTTGGAGTGTCTTCTGACAAGTGAGTACAACCCTTCCTTTTATTCTATTACGTCACCAACATCAGGTAGTTCGCATACATTTCATTGCAAATTTTTTTCGTCTTCAGTAATGGTAAGTTATAGCCAGAAAAATAAATTTAAATATAATTATTCCCTTCTCAATCTGTGACATGTCATACATGAATCGGTTCCGAAAAGTGCGACAAGTTCCATAGTCTAAATCAATACATAACAGCATCTATTCCTTGAGGAGAGTTTTCACAAATTCCTGGGAACTAACAAATTTTTTTATTCAAATTTGGTACACAGGTCGCCATTGCTATCTGTTTATGCAACATGTGTTTTGAGTCCCATTCAAAAATTTAATATGTATCCTTCTCTCAGATATATGACCCTCGGCTGCTTTCCAACCGGAAAACCTCAACCTGCGATATCGTCTGTCTCTATTGGTGTAACAGATGTCCGAGCCCTCCCCATTCAGCTGAGGCTCCTGACAGGAACCTATATACTCCAGTCAAACAAAGCTATGTTCAACCAGTTTGCTGTGGATTCAACCTGCCAGTTGTGCTCTGAATATCCAGAGTCTCATATACATATTCTTGTCACGTGCGACATCCTTCAGGACACCAGAGACAAATTTCTTGCCCTGATTTACAAACCTGTGTGGAACGAGTGGCGAGTGCCTCGAAGACCTTAGAGACATTGCAACGGCTCCAGAGGATATATCTGCCTTTATCATAGACCCTTCATCTCGTCTGAGCGACCCTGGGTGTGTCGCAAATGTGATGGGTGTTCTCAGGCGATACCTATACACTCTTCATTATCAGAGAACTCAACTCTTGAACGCTCTGTGATGTCATCTGTAACATTTCACTCCAAATGACATTCAACACCTTCCCGCATATTCTACTTTATTTTTTATATGCCTTAATTGACTTTCACTTATAACACTCCCAGCATTGGAGGTCCTCCTAAACACAGAAGGAATCTATGAACTATGGCCACCTATCTCCCATCTTTAATTTCACATTCAAACCTTGTTACCGGACATTTCCTCTCGTCGCATTTGCCGACAGGGTGATCGCGACTTTATGATTTCTTAATAAATCTATATTAAGTAACAAATTGTTCCTATTTATTTGTTGGGTAACAGCAGACCTACTTTGTGTCTTTGCCATTGCAGAAGTAAATTGCAGTGCAGCAAAGAAGTATCGATGTCCCATGTATTGAAGTTATACGTCCGCCATTAGCCCGGTCTCCTCTACTAAAACAGTTATTTCGAAGACATTCGTCCATGAACTTTCATTAACATGAAACGTTTCATTCTCAAAGAACATTGTTTCACAAAACATTCACATCGCAATGTTAAGGGCGTAGGCTCTACGGATTGGTTTAAATTTTAACTGACATAAAATATAAACAGCATAACTACGGATTGGTTTAAATTTTAACTGACATAAAATATAAACAGCATAACTGCTTGCGCATATTACTTTCCTCTCCTATTTAAAGACAATACCATTTCCTTGAAAAATAAAGACTAAAGCCATTGTTTAATATACTGTCCCCTTTTCGATCTTTTTCACTCAAATTCGAAATTCTGCAAACAAAATTACAAATCAATGGTTTGTTCTTGGTAACAATGGACAAAAAGATCCTCTTGTTATTAGCTTACAATTATCGGACAATGGTGGGCGCCAAGATCCTTCAGGATCTCTCGTTAGATTATCATATTGGGGTCATTTTGAGCCTATTTGCATGACCCCCCGAGTAGAGGATCATGGGTAAATTCAAAATGGCGGCCATGTAGGGGTACCAGAAAAGTGGTAGCATGTTGATTCAACGCGATTCTATGCATTTTACTGAAACCATATGTCTTAGCATCAACAAAAAACACCCCCTGATTTGTTCCCCCTCCCTCCCTTCCCCCATTAACCCACCGCAAAACCAGATGTATGATTGTGAGATATGATTCTGTGTATGAATGTGCTCGGCCCAGTGGAAGATTGGCTTATAGCCAAATTGGCTACCGAGGGTAAAGAAAGATTATTATTTACCAGGCCTGGGGTAGGGGGAGCAAAATGCCCTCCTACCAACCTTTCTGCAATATTTCTGGAACGCCAAAAAATGGAGAGCTGAAACTTCGTGACGTTATAGGTTATCATATTGGGGTCATTTTGGGCCTATTTGCATAACCTCACGTGCAGAGGATCATGGGTAAATTCAAAATGGCGGCCATATGGGGTACCAGAAAAAGTGATGTTTTCGTCATATTTCTTCAAAAATTTTGCTTTTCTGTACGGAAAAGGGGGTAAAACTTATTTTATTTCATATCAGATTATTATTTACTAATTTATCATGCAGTGTTTGTGAAGAAAAAAACAAAAATGAAAAATACGAAGATTTTTACATTTTCTTGTAGAGCAGACTGCGGTACACCCCAAATCGCCCAGATCAGATAGGGTTAAGGCAATTCCAAAGAAATAGACGTTTCAGGAGAATCATTCTTCAAGTAATCAAGTGATCCGCTGCTCTCGGTGATCCGTTACTCTAGCTCGCACTAATTGTATAGGACTGTTATTTAAAGTGCATTTCTATCAACTTTTTTTGTGCCTGAAAGGTAACGAAACCCCTTGGTCGTCATCTTAGCTTGCTGAGGGCATTTTACGTTTCACTTAACACTACCCTTAGCTTATCGCTTATCACCTATCAGCCGCAAAAGACGAATATCTGGAGGGAGATAATCCTGTTCGGAAGTTGTTCCCAAACCATCAAGTCACATGTCCGCCCCATTTAAACGAGCCAATGAAATTATTTGTATTTAAATATTTTGACCTGGGCATCTCAGACGTCAGACATCAATGTCTGTTTCACCAGGCGCAAGACTGAGGGATTCTACGCGAGACCAAAATGAAGTTGTGCGAATGAACTATTTTATTTGTCACTCTAATGGAGCATGCTTATTTGTTTTTCTTAAGAAAAATCATATTACAAATAGCGCAACATATTTAAAAAAAATAAAATCGGCGGCAGTTCACAAGAAAGTGCTTTTTATTTTGTGATGGGGGCACTACGAGGCCCACTGAGGAATCATTTTAATCGATCGCTTTCTGGATTTATGTCCTCTTTTATGAATGTGATTGCGCCGATGTCGGATGTCACGGGACCAATCGGATGTGACCATTTGGGAAACGCCCTAATACACTCAAATAGCATCCGTTACCGTTTCTACGTATGATCGTGCCTTGCGTTCGGATGATGCTTGGTCGTAGGCTGATTAATAAATCGTCACCTTATCAATATCCGATCCTTGTTCCGATCTGGCCCGCGATCGCGATTTTGCTATGGGGATGTATTTAACGCGCGCATTGACTGGCGCGTAGATGAGTCTGAATTGCCGTTTGAATTCAGTTTACTTACTATACCAGCAAATCACCGTGCTCATCAGAAATATGACCTGATTTTGTGGAGAAGGGAAAATTAATGGTGACGGTCAAGGTACAAAATAATGCGCGAAGAATATATTTAGGGAATGAGTACAGTAATACAGACTGAGATCTACTTCAAATTTTACAAAATATTTCTGTAATCAAATCTTATTGATTTGTTAGGTGAGGTGTACTGTGTCACAAACACAGTACACCGGCGCTCTGAAAATAGCTCATTTACATGTATAAATAATCCTTACCCGTCATTTAACATTTACAGTCCATAGTAGCATTCCGACAGTAAATGCAAACGCGAAATCAGCCTGTAAACTTTGCAGTCCAAGATCTACTTCTTAACAACCGCCATGTCATTTTAATGCCAATTCACTGATTTCAATTTGTAGAGGTCCTAGTGCAGTCTATGCGTTGGTGTTGGTTATCTCGAAAATACTGACGGAAAAAGCATTGTATGGGCATTATAGGAACTGGATTAGCTAAGGCAATGACATAAGTTATTCTTCCATCAGTCTTGTAAGTTACTCGCATTTTATCAATCAACACGACTGGTAACCGGTATATACCTAAGCTAAACATGCATATACAAAACAACCCATAGAGCAGTTTTCGACGGTGTTCAAATTGGTTTCACAATATTGATGATCTTAGCTTCAAAATGACATAGCGCTGGTTGCGAAGTGAGGCTTATTTCTCATTTGGATTTATTATCGAAGCATCACTTTTGACTGTAAATGTTACACTGGTGGGTACGGATTAATTGTGGGCCATCACGGTAAGCGCCGGTGTACCGTAATCTGTGCGATTGCTACCAGTGAGTGCATAGCAGTGCATAGTGCTCGGGTTTCTCTATTTTTAGAGCGAGGATATCATACTGTGATATCATATTGCACGTATTGATGCTGATGTAGGCCTAGTCCAGCTGGTGTGTGCGCACTCTCAGGGAGGGAAATCTCACACCTGGCATTGTGACCGTTCACAGGACCAGGATTAGTCGGAGGTAACTCAGAAACTCCAGCTGTGATAGGTGTATACAGATTGAGGGGGCATGGCAACTTTCACAGCTCAGAATGTAGCTATAGGTGAGTTAATTTGATATAATTTGACTGATCGGAGCTTCGTGTGCTATCTCTCTGGTTTGGTGCTCACAATATATGTGGAGAAAACATCAGTTGATTTTCTGGTTTTTCCGCCTTTTCAAATTGTTGACATGAATTATCCTATGCTATTGCTGTATCATGACGTTCTGACATTGCTGAGTGGTTACAATGGCGAGAATCCATTTATGACGACTTGTGAGCAGAAAGGTCAGACACATTCTGCACATGTGCCTGCCAATATCGAGAAGGAATCATTAGTTTTTTTGGCAATCGTGTTCATACGTATTTAAATGAGTCATTATTATCTCGACTTACAAATCAAAGGGGAGATATTGTTAAAGGGGGAAAGAGGGTGTCGTTGTCAGTGTCATTGTTCCCTCCCTGGAAATATTAAGGTTTTTGGCATAGCAAATTAAAAATAAAATCAAGAACAAAATCAGAAAAAAAATACAAAATTATATGGGAGGTGGTGGGTATTCCCTAGGTGATTTTATGATTATTCCATTGTTGAGATCTAATTAATGATACAAGTTTTTTGTTTAGAAAGTTTGCTGCAGTTGTCAGCTGTCAATGGATGATTATTAAACTTGGTACACATCTTCCTTGTGATTAGAGGACGTACCTGTGCTATTTATGAGATGAAACGTTATTTTTTTGTCAAAATTATAGAAAATGATAAGGTTTTTTGTTTTGCAAAAGTGTGCAGAGAAAGTTTGCTTAAATTGTCAGATATCTCTGGATGATTATCTAGAACTGTTTCATATGATTAGGGGATGTGCCTGTGGTATTTGTGAGATGAAATATTAATTACTGTCCAAATTATGAGGATTTGGATTTAGTAATTTGCCAATTATAAGGTGTTTTTTAGACAAAAATGTACTGAAAGATTAATTGAATTTGTCAGTTTTTATTGCATGATTGTGGAACTTGGTACGCATGTTTCATATTATTAGAGGAATCAGATGTGCCACAGGTGCTATTTATGAGACGAACTATTAAGTTTGGCCAAATTATGAGGGTTTCCAGTAAGTACTCTTCGTACTCTGCCAATCGTAAGGTTTCAGTCAGGCAAAAATTTGTAAAGTATGCATGCGTTCAATACTGCTGCTGCTTCAGCGGATAAGGCAAGGCGAGATGTTGGGGCTGTCAGAACGCTTGTGTTGTTTTCCTAGTGCAGGACATGCCAAATCATATTTGTTTTTTGCCTCTGTCTCAATTCCCCATGCCGTGAACAGTGAAAGATGTCGAGCAACAGAGGCTCTTCCGTTTATTTTACGTTTTGGTCTGTATTTACCTGTACCCCGCATCTCAGGAATCCAGAGCTGTGGGATGGGGAGAGGGAGCCAATCTGGCCCATATCTCGCCCATATCTCGCAGATGGTGGTCTACATGTCTTAAACTGGTTGATACTGTCACAGTCAATCGCAGATTGAGGCAACGCATTCCAGCTATTGACTACTCTCTGAGAGAAGAAGTTTTTTCTAATGTTAAGCCTTGAGCGATTCACTCTCAGTTTCAAGATATATGACCTCGTGTTTGGGTAATTTCACTATAAGCAAATCAGGTGTCAGGTGTAACTTTTTCGTAGCCTTTCATAATCTTGAATACCTCAATAAGGTCACCGCGAAGTGTCCTATTCTCCAAAGAGATCAAGTGAAGACGCTGTAGTCCTTCGTCATAAGACAAATCACGTATAGCAGGAATCATCCTCATAAATCTCCTTTGTACCTTTTCTAATAAATCAATGTCCTTTCTAAGATGGGGACTCCAAGCCTGCACAGCATACTCCAAATGCGGTCTAATTAATGACTTATATAGTTGCCACATCACTCGTGGTTTTTTAACACTGAAAGTCCTGTTTATCATACCAAGTACTCTATTGGCCTTTTTAACACATGCTGCCACTCAGAGCTGGATTTCAAGTTATTATGCACAATTACGCCCAGGTCTTTTTCTTCAGTCACTACTTCTAGCGCCTGCCCATGCATAAAGTACTGATGACAAGGATTATTGAAGCCAAAGTGCATTACCTTACATTTTGCTACATTGAAGTTGAACAGCATCTGTCATTCATCCGACCATTCGTATAGATTGGTTAAGTCCTGCTGCAATAATCTGGCTTCCTCTTCAGATGCCACCTCCCGGATAACTTTAGTGTCGTCAGCAAACTTTAGCAGGTGACTGGCTGCGCTGTCATCAATATCATTGATAAAAATCAAAAACAGGATGGGTCCCATTACTGAGCCTTGGGGTACACCACTATGAACTGGTTCCCATGGTGACGATTTTCCTTTTAACATTACTCTTTGTTTTCTGTCAGTTAGCCATTGATCAATCCAGGCGCATACAGACCTCGAAATCCCATGTGATTTTAGCTTTGATACTAGCCGTCGGTGTGGTATTTTGTCAAACGCTTTAGCGAAGTCGAGGAAGATGACATCCACAGGGAATCCCTCGTCCACAAACTTTGTTACAGCTTCCAAAAATACAAGGACGGTAGTACGACGTCTCATGCAGTCTCCATCTGTTACCTCCATTTGGACTGAGAGTGGTCCGATCCATGATAAAACTAACAACAATTAATCAACACAAAGTAAATTGGACCCTTCAACCGATTCTTTTCGGGCTAGAGCTAGAGGAAGAGGCTATGTACATGGACTGGCACTATCCTATACTTCTTGACATGTGTAATTATTCGCTTTGCATCGCTCTATGGATGTCATCCAAATATTACTGGATGTAATCAGTTTCAGCACTGATGTTATTAAAAAGTGGGACAGTGTGAGTCTTTCTAGGCCAGTCTTTCATTTTTTGCACTTCCCTCAGATCCCCTAAATGTGAATCCAAAAAGAAATGATTGACCGAGGTTGAGTACAGTGCGATCATCTCATTGCGCAGAAATGAAAAAGCTACGTGGGTCTAGTCGTACATAGCTATCAGAATGACCAGATCCTACGTGCACCACTTGTGTTGATAGTGATGCAGAATTCCGAAAAAACGAGAACCACAGCTATGCGATTTGGAAGTATTGGTCAAAGATTCCATCTCACCATTTTCATATTCAGCTAGCCATGACTGGATAAGATGTTGAGTTGACCTCGAATTTTGTGATCATATATACTACGTGACAACTGTGAGATTTCCAAATCCAGATGACTGTTTGATAAGTTTGATGGACGTGAAATGAAACTTAAATGGTTGTTCCATAAAAATCTTAGTTTAGTGCTGCCCGAGAGTAAATGTTCATATTTTTGGCACATGTGGCTTATTCGAATCCACCCAGATTTAATTTGTCGCATTGGCATTGTAACTTTTAAAAATGGAATTACATATTTATTCTCGTACTGTAGCCTGTCGGACCTTTTATGATATGCATTTCAAGTTGATCCCAAGAAATACAAATATACTCTATTCTGAAATTCTGGAACGTTTTCTAACAATTATTCTCAGACACTTGTGAAAGGTTGACGGAATGATTAGTCTATTTTTCTCTTTTCTGTTTACTTACAAAAGGAAGGCCAAACGGGAGGAGACTGACCTGTCTAATTAAAGCTGTAAAGCTGTCCACTAAAAGTGGGGAATAACCTGTTGATCTAAACCCCAGCTGCGGTATCTACCTTATTAGCAGGACTAGAAGTGGTACGTACAGTATAGTAAAGAGAAACACGTGTAGAATATGTCAGAAAGAAAGCAAGAAAAGATGTGTTTCTTTGAGGGTTCAGAGCAGTATGCGCCATCTACTGTAAAGAAGGAAGACCAGATGTCTTTTTTGGAGGGTTCAGTGCAGTATGCGCCATGTACTCTAAAGGAGGGATCAGGTTTAATATACTCGGAGCACATACCAGAGCCACTTACACATCATCAACAATTTCAACATATAGATACCGTAACAGTACAGGGACAGGTTAGACAAGTTAAGGAAGAGACTGGTGCAAACGAAGGCCACGAAAAGTCC